>JASDQU010440305.1:81575-95233 GCA_032191745.1 Picea mariana | reverse complement strand
AAATGAGTTGTCTCAAATAATGCAAAAGATACATGGTGATAAAATATTTGTTTTAAACTTATTTGTTGATTACGATCATTTTAGAACTCTAATTGAATAGTAGAAGATACATGGTGATAAAATTTATAATCGTATGAAAATCCATATTTAGTCATTGCCTTCAACAAGAAATAAATTAATCCCCGATGTCCATTGTCTCAAAAAAGGTATGTAGGTAAGCAATCCATTATATTTCTGCATAACGATTCTGCACGCCTATGTGCAATGACTTTTACCACGCGTGCAAGTGGAGAGAAAAACTTTCAAGGGATCTGTTAGCTTGATTTTGAAAGACATCTACGTCTTTAGAAGCTTCTCTCCATATCGCCACTCACTTAACAACGTGCAATGTAAATATTGTAATTGATATAAATGCCATTATTCAGTGCGTTAGAACTCTTGAAGCCCTTGGAAATTTCATAGTGTGCTTTTAAAATAAAATGATCGATTTCTATAAAATGCATATAGTTGTCTTCTTCAAAAGACTCTGAAAGAAAGACACGAACTTATTGGTAGTCACAATCGAAAGGATGATGTTGGAAACATCTTGAGTGAAGGGAAATGCCTGCAAGTGGCTGTGCTCATGTTGGTAGGGATGTTGGGAGATCGAAAAACTGAAATTACTGTATTTTATGTAGGCTACAACTTTCGACACTGTTTTAAATTTTTATTTCAAATTCAATATTTAATGTTTAATGGTCAACAATGCTCCGGATTTTATGAGCAGAATGAAATGAATACAAATCTATATTATTAACATAGAGATACAATGAATAATAATAGAGATACAGTAAAACTTGGCTTCTATTCAATAAAGAAATATGCTGAAACTGTAAAATGCAGATTGAAACAAGCTTGTTAGAATGGTGGCAACTTATCTATGAGAAGAGATGTGATGAATGCACTCATTCGCAAGAAGATGAGTACAATGAGGCTCCACAAGCCTTTTTACATCCAACATGAATGCAAAAACCCTAGACAACAAAAAACCTAACCCTAGGAGATGAAGTGCCAAAAGTCATGTGGGCCCCATTGGGGTAAGTTGGTACATCAACTTCCCGGGGTCGTAAATTTTGCATACGTTCTCCGTTTTAGGCGCACAATAGCCCATTGGAAAGGTCTATCTGAGGACTACACATTTTTCCATCACAATTTAACTTTGTGTGCAGTGTGACTATGGAAAGCCCAAAAAATGTTGTTTAGGGCCTCAAAATGACACCATAAGTTCAGGACCTGAAAAGCTAGGAAAATAACTACCAAAATGAAAACTGCATGTGAGCCAGTTGGAGTAGGTGGGTGGCCACTGATATCCACTTGGATTAATCCTCCCCCCTTAGGAATCAATGGTCTCCATTGCGTTGAGTTCCCCCATCAGATGAGGAAATTTCTATTGAATTTGGCCTTGGGTGAGCCACTTGCCTTGGTGCAGGAGCTGCCCTACTTTGACAACCTGATAAAGCTGGATCCTCTATTGGCGAGTGCCCTTGACCTGTTTGTCCATGATCTGATTAGTGGATTCCTATTCCATTCAGTCAAGGTTGATCTCTATTGGTGTCAACTGTTCTGCTATTTTTGAGGTGTCCAATAATGGTGGAAAATATGGTCGAAGGAGGTCCACATTAAATACTGGGTGCAAGCCAAGGAAGGGGTGAATGTTGAGCTCAAAAGCATTGTCACCCATGGCATTGGTGATGGTGTAAGGTCCATAGAGGAGTGGACAAAGCTTCTGATGGGGCCCTGTAAGTTGTTCTTTCTGCAAGTGAAACCAAACTTTATCTCCCACCTGAAACTTGTGTGGCACCTGATGCTGATCATGGTGTTGCTTGTACTTGGCATTGGACTTCTGTAAAATATCCTGAACCTGTTGGAGGATTTGCTCGATCCGCTCAATGAACAGGGTAGCTTTGTCGACTTCTGTTTGAGCATGGGACGAGTTTGCCTGGGTGGCCGCAAGGGGTAGTGCAACATCCATGGGACCTAATGGTTGAAATCCCAACCCCACCTGAAAGGGGATGTGGCTGGTTAAGCTATGTATGGCTTTGTTGTAGCTATGTTGAACATAGGGAAGACTCTCATCCCATGTGCGAGGATGCTTGGAATTGTACATGCGTAATATATGCACGATCATCTGGTTGATGACCTCAGTTTGGCCATTTGTCTGGGGGTGGAAGGCAGTGGATTTGGTGAGCTTGGTATCCAACAGTGACGAGAGGCTCTACCAGAATTTGTTGAGGAACCAATTGTCCCGATCTAAAAAGATGGTTTGTGGTATCCCAAAATGTACCCACACTCATTCGAGCAAGAGCTTGGTAGTGGCCTCTACTGTGATGCTCTTCTTGCAGGCGGCCATAATCACCATTTTAGAAAAACAATCAACCACCACAAAAACACACTCATTTCCTTGCTTGGTTGATGGAAGGCTCGACATGTAGTCCATTGAGATGGATTCCCAAGGCCTTTCAGGAGTAGGCAAAGGGGTGTACATGCCTTGTTTCTTAATGGCCGTTTTAGCAATGGTGCAGGCCATGCAAGACCTAATATAGTTGCTAACATCCCGTCGAAGTTTCGACGAATAGAAATGTTGCTACAACACTGCCACTGTATTTTCTATGCCAAAGTGTCCTGCCACCTGACTGTAGTGGGCTTCCCAAATCAACTTCACTCGCTTGCTTGATGCAATGCAGAGATGGCTCATATGGAACTGCAACTCGTCCTGAAGATGGAAATTAGTGACATTTGTGTTTGTGCCCAACATCTGGTAGGTGGCGATGAAGTCAGGATCTCTCTCATATACTTGGGGCCATCCGAAGGTCTCATGGCTGCAGGAGTTTAGCACCGTGCTGAGTGCTGCAACTAGAGGGGCGACTGAGGAAATCAACGACATGGTTGGTGCTTCCTGTGTTATACTTGATGTTGAAAAGGAACTCCTGCAAGTATGTGGACCACTTCTTATGGCAGTCATTATGCAATTTTCCTTATGTCTGCATGAATTGCAACGACTTATGATCAATGTGGATGAATGTCTCCTTCCTGAGAATGTAATTCTACCACTGGTGGAAGGCTTTCACAATGGATTAAATTTATTTGTCGTAAGTAGGGTACTTACAAATGACATATGATAGTGTCTCACCATGATAGGCCATAGGATGTCCGTGCTAAGTGAGAACTGTGCCCACAACATAGTTTGAAGCATCTGTCTCGATCTCAAAGGGCTGTTGTCGGTCAGGTAATGAGAGAACTAGGGATGAGCAAAAGCGCTGCTTCAAATCATTGAATGCTTGCTGTTGTAACAGGCCCCACACGAACTTTTCCTTCCCACCACCCCTGGTTACTTGGCTGAGGGCCCATGCAATATGGGAGAATCCCAACATGAACCTGCAACATAAATTGGCAAGGCCTAAAAAGCTCCGAAGCTCAGTGAGTGTGGTTGGGGCTGGTCAGTCATGAATGATCTAGATCTTAGATGGATCCACATGCACCACATTCTCATCAACAATGTAGCCTAGGTACTGGACCCTGTCCATGTTGAAGGATAAATTTTCCAAATTTGCATATAGCTTGTGCTGTCATAGAGTGTGCAAAACATGTTGAATATGCTGCAAGTGTTCCGACTAATTCTTGCTATAGATGAGGATCTCATCCAGATACACCACCATAAAATAATTGGTGAAAGGCCGCAAGATATCATCCATCATCCTCATGAAAGTTGTTGGGGCATTCGTCAGACCAAAGGGCATGTCCAACTATTCAAAAAGACCTTTTTTGGACTTGAATGCGATTTTCCATACATCTATCTACACTATTGGGACCTGATGGTAGCTAGACTTTAGATCAATCTTACTGAAGTATTTGACCCCCTTGAGCTTATCAAGGAGATCATAGATTCAGGGAATCAAGTATCGGTTCTTGACTGTGATTTTATTTAGAGTCCGGTAATCGATGCAGAGTCACCAGGTCCCATCTTTCTTCTGCACCAACACGATTGGGATTCCACACGGTGATGAGATGGATCGAATGTGCCCCTTTTGGAGCAGCTTTTAGATCTGATGCTTGAAATCCTCATTTTCTAACAGAGAGAAGTGATAGATTGGCCCATTGGGTAGCAATGCACTGGGGGTCAGATCAATTGAATGCTTGACTTGATAGTGCAGAGGTACCCCAATGGGTGAGGAGAAGATGTCTTTGTATTCTTCCATGACCTTATCCACTTGCTTGTACTACGTGGAGAGATTGGTTGCAGAGGCCATGGATGTGGTTGCAACCTTCCGCTCACTTTGAGAGCGAATCACGAAGAAGACAAACTTCCTGGTTTGAGAGATGACCTTTCTGCATTTCTTGGAAGAGATCACGAAAATGGCAGTGGGTGGGACTACCTCGGGTATCATGTACAATTTCCTGTCCAAATTAATAATAACACTGCGAGACCTAGAGTCATACACAACATGGTGTTTCCATAAATAAGGTTGGCCCAAAAGAACATCACAAACTTCAAGGGGAGCGACATCACACAATACGTAATATTTGAAGGGCTTGATACCGTAGTACATGTGACATTGTTGGCTGATGCGAATATCGATTCCTTGGCGGAGCCATACGATGGTGTATGGTTGTGGGTGTGATGTTTATCTATACCTTAAAGGGGGTGACACCTCTGCTCGAGGAAGATGCATCGCCTGTTGGTAGTTGACGAAGGATTTGCGCAAAACTATCCATCATCTCATTCCTCTGTTGTGTGAGGGATTCCTCGAGAAACAGTTTGAAAGGATCTCCGGTCCCATTGTCTTTGTTTTCTCCCACCATGGAAGGTTGCTTGGGAGTGAAAAATCTCTTGTCCTCAAGAGACACAAGCTTGAGATCCAACTCTTTGTACCCTGACCTCGTCGGGGACATGCACTAAGAACGACAAGGAGCAGACCGCTCTGATACCACTGATCCAGATTTTCCGAGCAGAACAAAATGAATACAGATCTATGTTATTAACACAGTGATACAATGAACAATAACATAGATACAATAAAACTTGGCTTCTATTCAATAAAGAAATATGATGAAACTGTAAAATACAGACTAAAACAAGCTTGCTAGAATGGTGGCGAATTATCTCCGAGAAGAGATGTGACGGTTGCGCTCATTTGCAAGAAGATGAGTACAATGAGGCTCCAAATGCCTTTTTACATCCAACATGAATGCCAAAACCCTAAACAACCAAAAACCTAACCCTAGGAGATGAAGCACCAAAAGTCATGTGGGCCCTGTTGGGGTAAGTTGGTACATCAACTTCCCGGGGTCATAACTTTTGCATACGATCTGTGTTTTCACATTGTGCCATCACACTCAAACTCCATTTACAATGTGACTGTGGCAAGCCCCATAAAAGTTGTTTAGGGCCTCAAAACGACCTCAGAAGTTAAGGACCCGAAAATCTAGGAAGATAACTACCAAAATGAAAATTGCACGTGAGCCAGTTGGAATAGGTGGGTGGCCACCGATATCCACCTAGATCAAACAAGAATTGAGTTTAACACCGATTTCATCAAAAAATACTAGGTTACATAGCCCAAACAATTCAAATCAATACTCAAAAAGTGCTTCTCGGCAGGGACATAGCCATTGCAGTGACACTTGTTAGTAATTGGAATTGGTTATTTATTCATGTATAATAAATGTAATGGTTGTTGGAATTTTCAAGTTATTTTTTATGTAGATTGGGGAGAAACTATGAGTCTATAATTGTAATGGTGCAAGAAACTTTTTTGAGGTTGAGAATACAATGGCTAAAAATGCCAATAAAGTGAAAGATGGTTGTTATAGTATATTTAAAGTAAATCTCATATTTTGAGTTTTCCTCTCTATCATCACTTCCTTTCTATGGTTGTATCCATTCATTTATGTCTATGTTAACGGTGTTTTTCTATCATTTAATGTTCATATCATAGATATGATAGCTTTAACACATGGTTATTGTTTATATTATTATTGATGTGGAAATATTTACTAGTTACTATATTGCGGTGGTTTAGTGTTTGGTTAATAATTTTTATGTTATACTATTCATGGTAATTGCGTTCTAGAAAATATCATATTAATTTGAATATATGATTATGCTATTTAGGTTCATATTTTAAGATTTGCTTAGATGTTGGGTTATGACAACTAAATAATCAATTGGCATCCAAAATTCTGAACAATAATGTGTCTAAATATATGATGCCATTTGGAGACCAAAACTCAGACATCTATTGTTAAAAATAAAATGAAGTTAAACTTATTATTGCTATCCGGTATGTTTAATAATATATCTAGGGTTGGATTAAAACATTTAAAGGATCAAATGATACATTTAAAAAGAGAAACTTGAATTATGATTGAAGGGTAAAATTAAGATATAAGGATCAACAATGGAGATTGATATTTGAATGGTTAAAGATGACCACTCCTCATCATCTATATAAACAAGGATCTCATATTTGGGAAAAGTTAACTTGTTATTGTATTTCACACTTGATATCGTGAGAGAATTTGACATGTGATACATTCAAAATTGAGAGAGAGATTTATTCAGCATCCTAGAGGAGCTCATAAATTATTGTACTATTGAGAACCAATGAGAGTATTTTTAGAGTGGATTTTATTCCTTGTGGGGGTTTCTCATTATATGGCTTGTGATACTTGATGCTATTGTTGGAATTATTGATTGTGTATTGTCATTGATGGCAACATGAATCAAACATGAACAATAATCAAACATGGACAATCATATGCTGATGAGGTTGATGACAAGGAATGAACAAAGGAGTCCCTCAGATTACCAGATCATGAATAAGATCTCTCAGGTGGATCAATACAAAGAAGCTCAAGAGAGATAGCCTTGTGATTGGATAGAGACAACACATAAAGGAGTGCACTGACACAAAGCTCAAGAGAGAAGGTGTGTTTGAGTGAAACAAAAACTTAGTTATGCAATTGAGTAAATCCACGCAAAGGATTATGGAGTAATCATGACCGTTCGTTTGATTTGTGAAAACCCGCAGACTTTTCTATCGAGAACATGAGTTGTCAATCACAAATATTGATGCTGGATTGCCGGATCAAAATAAGAGCACAATCGGACGGTAAAGAATGAAGAACAATGTTGATCGTTGGATCAAAACAAGAGCACGATCGGACAATAAAGAACAAAGAAATGATGTTGATCATTGGATCAAAATGAAATCCTAATCAAACGACTTAGATCTCTTTCCGCGAGTCCGCTGAGCAACCAAAAAATGCCTATGTATCATATTCTATCGATATCACTTAAAAATTTCTAAGTATGGTTCATTATGGAGGTAAATAAAGTTGGGCATGCATTTTGATGACATCCGAGAAGAGATATGAGTCCGCGAGTCCGATATTCCGCAAACCCCAGAAAAAATCACTTAGAATTTTTTCTAAGTATAGGTTCATCTTGGAGGATATGGAAGTTGGATGTGCATTTTAATGACACTCGAGAAGACATGTGAGTCCACAAGTCCGAGAGCTCATGAACCCGTCACATAAAATAATTCTAAGTAAAAGTCCATGTTTAAAATGAATAAAAACTGTCCACTCAACGATTGATTATATCCAAACTGTCGATCTGTTTAAAGCGCCTAGATAAAATAAGGACTATCCATCTCAACCCCTGATTAAATCCATGCCGTTGATTTATTTAGATGATTAAGTCATGCTATTTGGTCCCTACCAGATTTGAAGTAAAAATGGACCGTTAATCTCAAAACGAGATTAAGTCACAACTGTCGAATTGAAAGTTAGTTTAAAATAGTTAGATTGTGGGGAGGTATAGATCTGACCACCCATCTAGGAGGAAGATCCACAATGGAGATTTAAAGGTGCAAGTCAAATTGCATGGATGTTAATTTAATGGAGGCAACACACATTGATCTGGACCGTGGAGGTTTTGATTACGTGTCAGCATGAGATTAACGTGCGTAGTGGCTATGTCATTAACAAACTAATTTGTTGAGTTACACCAACCATCCATCTCAATGGGAAATTAAGTCAGAGTCGTTGGATTACGATCTTCTCGGGAGTAAGGTAGGCCATTGGATCAACTCATGGGTGCAATTCCAACCGTTCGTCGGTAAAAGGTAAAGTGGGTTGTAGGAAGCACATAGGTGCCTAAAACAATTAGGCATGAATAAAAAATATATGCACATCAAAATCAATGGTCAAGATTTAATCTTGATCTTGATCCGACAGTAGTTGAGTCTCTACGAAACCAGATCTTAGTACAACAAAGAAATTGACAGTTTTAGTCAATTTCATGAAGGGTTTTCGGATTGATAATTTCATAAGGAAGATTGACATGAGAAGGATCAAAACATAATTAATCTACAAGGGATTTGAATTCGATTAGGTTAATTTTAATTACAGTCTATTGTGAATGAAGAGGCACATTGATTCATTGAAAATACACAATGGTTCAGTGAAGCACATCGTTTGGAAGGATATATAAACTCATAAGAATGAAGAGAGGAAGTGTGACTTAGGGAGATATTTGAGTATATGATACCTGAGGCCGAGTCACAAGAATAAGATTGTAGAGTAAAACTATGCAGTTAAGGTGGAAGGGAGGAGCTTGGGAATATTGTAGTCCTCTATAGGTTGAAGCCTGGACAACAAGGAGTTGCAATTTTCTTTCATGTTGGTGCTTGAAGAAAATAGGGGGTTGATGCCTCCATTCAAGTTGGTGCTTGAAGAATATAGGGGGTTGGAGCTTCCTTTCAAGTTAGTGATTGGAGAAGCAGGGAGTTGTAGCTTCCTTGAGTAGGTGCTTAGAAAAGAAGGGGATTTGTGTCTCCAAGAGTTGGTGCTCTAAAGAGGATTGGTGTCCTTCACAATCACAACTTATTCTTTATAAAATTTGTAATTCTCGTTAATTATATTTATATAATTGATTTTAAATACAATTCCATTGTTGATCTATTGTGGTGATTAATAAAATAAAAAAGTAATTACTTATTTTATAAAAAAGTTAATATCGATTCACCCCCCCTCTCAGTATCTCCAACAATTGGTATCGGAGCAGGTGCCTTCAACACAGTCTAATAACTGGAAGGTAGATTCTGCATAATCCAATGGATCAACAAGAGAGGATGTCTTCCAACATAGCACCTCTATTCAAAGTGGATTATTATGCATTTTGGAGTGTGAGGATGAAAAAATATCTAATGTCCTTGGGGTAGGATATTTGGAAATCTGTAGAAGATGGCTACACTGCACCTGCTACTACTTCGATAAACACAACTGGAAAGAATATTTGCAATGACGATGCAAGAGATGCCAATGACATCCCTGGAGGATTATCCAACCCTATATTTGTAAAAGTAATGCATTGTAAGTTAGAGAAACAAATCCAGGACAAACTAAAGGTCATATGTGAAGGAGATAGCAAGGTTAAATAAACCAAATTACAAACCTACAAAACACAATTTGAAAACTTGAAAATGAAAGAAGAAGAGAACATAACAGAATATCTTCAGAGAGTGAATGAAATGACCAACTCAATCAGAGCATTAGGAGAAGAAATCAAAGATCAACCCATTGTCCAAAAGATCTTGAGATCATTACCCATGAGGTATGATGCCAAGATTTCTACCCTTGAAGACAGACCAGACCTTGATAAGCTCACAGTGGATGAACTACATGGGATCCTCACAACATATGAGATGAGAACAGGGCAAGAGAGACCAACAAAAGGAGAAACAACTTTCAAAACATCAAAAGCAAAAAGCAATCAGGAGAAGAGTTCTAATGAATATTAGTTAGACATATCAAATGTAGAAGAGGCCAAATTTATAAAGAAACTCTAGAAAGGATATGGAAAATATAAAGGAAAGTTACCCTTTAAATGTTTCAACTGTGACATAATCAGACACTTTTCTAACAAATGTCGCTATCCCAAGTAGGAGGATAGTGATGATGAAGAAGCCTACAACTAGAAAGACCATAAAAGAGATAGATACCAATACAAGACGAAATTTTATAAGAAAAAGAAAAACCTCTACTCTAAAGAAGACATCAATTATTCAGACATGAGTGAAGATGATGGAGAGATTCTATTTATGGGAATGAAAAATAATGATGTTGATAATAATGAAGAAAATTCTGAAGATGAAGGAGAAGTAAACCTTGAAGAATAATTTATCAGTTCACTTGAAGAACTAAGGAAGTATAAAAAAGAAGAATAAATCATTAAGAGAACAACTGCAAGAATACGAAGAAGCACAAAAGTCAATAGAAAGAGAAGTGTCAAAGATCATCAAAGAAACATGGCAAGTCATCAATGATTTGAAGACTCAACTCCAGGAAGCGAAAAGAATTGAAGATTTCATTTTAAAACAACTCAATGATAGGGAACAAGACTATGAAAAGCTAGAGGCTGAAATTGTCCTACTAAAAGGATAAATTGAAAAAGAAAAGAAGCAATCAAGATTTGAAGATAGTTCAAAAATATCGAATGATATTCTTAATAATCAAAGGTCACCAAATGACAAGAAAGGATTGGGATATACTCAAGATTCAACCTGTATGACACAAAGGACAAATAAATGACAATCAATTATGCAAATGCTCTTAAAATATCTTTAAGAAGAGAAGATAACAAGGAAAAGATGAAGCCATTGAAGATTGTTCCAAATAAACAGAAATCAACACTCCCTACTAAAGAAAAATATGACAAGAAGAATACAATAACCATAAGGAATCCCCCTAATAGGCATTTATTTATTGGATACTTCTACTCTTGCAATAATTTTGGACATAAGGCAGTACAATGCAAGGTTTATGGACAATACCATCATAGAAATGTCCAAAGATATAAGAACAATAAGTACAATGCAAAGAAGATAAACTATAACCCATTTTCTCCTTTAAAAAATTTCAATATTGAATGCCAAAGATGCAACAATTATGGTCATAAGGCCAATGAATGTAGATTTCCAAAGTATTCCATGAAGGTAAGTATCTCCATCATTAAGGAAGATTATAAGAAGATATGGAGAAGACAATCTAAAGTAGAAAGGAAGAAAGATGATGAAGATATTGCACCTGAAATTGATAAAATTAACAATAGGAGAATGATGGGTGAAGTGTCTGATAAGGAATATGAAAATCATAGCTATGCATATAAAGTGGATCAAGCTCAAGAAAATAAAACTCCTAAAGAAAAATGTGACACAATTGCAGAACTTGATAATGTGCTGCAAATAAATTATCCATTACGCAACAAATGGAAAATGCAAAAATAAAATTCTAAAGAAGAAAACGAAGAAGCCTCTTTTACAAAAAATAGTAATGATTATGAAATATTAGACACAGATCCACCTACATAATTGAGCAATGAAGAGCTTGAAGAGTTTTCAACTTTATTTTGATGATCTACTAAATTCCCCCTCAACAAAAAATATGAAAAAAAAGAAAAAGAATGGATTGAAGGACTGACTTCAATCCCAATAGAAATATCTGATTAAGAAAATATCTATGATAATGTGGGCACTGAATCATATCACTAGTTGATACAACAAAAATGAAGAGGCCTTTTTGGGTTACAAATGAGTGAATAAGTTGACTAGCATCATGAAGAAATTAGGAGCAGTCTGGAAGGAAATGAAGATAGTTATTGAGCAACAATTGTATAATCTTGGCACACTCTTGAAAGAAGCTAAAGGGAAACATAAACTAAAGGATATCTAGTGCATCATTGAAGCAGTTTGGTTAGAAAAGGATTATATCCTAAGTATTATGGCAAAACATGTCTTGAGTAATTAAGGCAACAATACAACAATAGATGAAAGGTCTGGTTTCTCTTGAAAAGTCTTGATTAGAAGTCAGAGGGGAAGAATTGTTGACAGGGGGAGTTGCAGAATACAAGAGGGAAGTTTCCTTCTACATTGATGTTCAAGATTGAGAAATAAACAATAAAACAAAATCCAAAAACAACAAGCATAATCTCCATTTAAAATTCATCATAAAAGAAGCACTTGGACAAGGGGAGTATAACTTCAGGGGGAGTATAACCTCAGGAGGAGAAAAGCAACAACCCCTTCTCTTATTGCTGTCAAAGGGGGAGAGATAAAGAGAAAAACAAGTCAACTAAAAGGACTCAAAATAATACAAATTACACATTCACATGGGGAGAGAAGCAGTAAGAGTTTGACTCTTTGTCATTGATGTCAAAGGGGGAGAAAAACAATAAAACAAATTCAATTCCCAAATTTGAAGATGAGATCAATGATAGGGGGAACAAAGGTACAAATTCATTTGTTTTACAAATATGTTGCCCTCAATGCCAAAGGGGGAGATTATTGGCATTATTGATTGTGTATTATCATTGATGGAAACATGAATCAAACATGGACAATCATATGCTGATGCAGTTGATGACAAGGAAGGAACATATGAGTCCCTCAGATTACTATATCATGAATAAGATCTCTCAGGTGGATCAATGCAGAGAAGCTTAGGAGAGATAGCCTTGTGATTGGATAGATACAATGCATAAAGGAGTGGACTAACTGATCCAGGAGGCTCCCCAGGCTCAGAAAATGCTCAAAAATCAAAGTTCTCAGAATTGGATGAAACTAGTTCCATTGCGACTGGCTCGTCGCGCTGATTCCAACAGTATATTTAATTTTTCAAACGAGATCCGTATGCGAGAGTTATCACATTCTGATCGTATTTTCAAACAACTAAAAATTCAAAGGACTGGAAAAAAGTCAATGCTGACGTCAGCATGACCACAACATGACATCACCAATGACACCTCATGATGTAGACTTGGACCAATGACAGTGTGACAAGTGGTAGTAGTTGACTGGGGCAGATGTGGATGACAGATCTAATTAGAATTGGACACATGGCAAAGTTTGGTCAAATGTTGAGGTGCCACGTGGCACAGCCATGGGCATCCACGTGGCACCCAGTCAGAAAACATGTGGCAAGTTTCAAAATGTTTTGGGGTTCATGGGTTTTGAACCCACGACCACCACCAAGCCCAAGCGCCTTGAAAAATAGCACAACACCAACGCGCCCACCATGTTACTTGTTAAATGAAATGCATTTTAATTTATTTAAATTGTAATCTTTTGTTATGTGGGCGAAAAAGGGCCTGGGCTTAGTTTTATGGTGTTATGTGACCCTGGGGATTAGTTTTATGGTGTTGTGCGCCCGTCCATTGGGGGCTTAGCCCATATATTGTTGGAAAGTGGTTTTAAACCATATATTAATGATTTTTTTGGATTTCTGATTGATATTTAGTCCATAAAATGGATTTTTGAGGATATTAAGGCCATTTGAAGGGGGATTTGATCCCAAAAAGAGGTCTGATCTTGAGGGAAGTTGGGATTCCTCATCTGAGCCTCAATATATATATAAACAAGGTTTTTTGAAGCTTGTAAGAGACTTTTGATGCAGGGTTTTGAAGGAGCAGTTTGTAAATTTTGGCCTTTTCTCATGTTTTGAGAGGCGTTTTTCTCATGTTGTTGAGAGGATTTTGATGGTGCATGCATGAATCTGAGCAAGGAGGTCTTGCATAGCAGACATGAAGCATGTAATGTAACAACAAAGAGCATTGTAAG
>JASDQU010440305.1:13101-25932 GCA_032191745.1 Picea mariana | reverse complement strand
TGTTGCCATTGGTGAAAGTTTGTACTTGAAGCAGCCTTGGCCTTCTGCTAAAACTTGGTGTTCACTAGCTATTATTTTTGGAGGTGGCGTGCTTTATGTTGCCACTGATTATCAATTTACAGTAATGGCATATAGTTGGGCCTTGGCATACTTGGTAAGTATGTAAATAGACTTTATCTATATAAAGCATGTAGTCATGACAATTGGGTTGAATACTTGGGGCTTAGAGCTATACAATAACCTGGAAGCTTTTCTTCCTTTCCCATTGGAGCTACTTATCATGGGTGAGTTGAAGAAGTTGAAGCAAGATAGCTCACATGAGTCTGATTGGTATTCATTAGGAGTATTACTGCCAGTTGGGATTTCCTTTTTATTTGGATTGTCAATTTCATTTTTTGGATTTTCCTGTCGCAAGGTTATATCTGTAACAGGTTTTACTGTTTTAGGCAATGTGAACAAGCTTCTGACGGTGGTACTAAATCTTGTCATATGGGATAATCATGCAACATTTATAGGAACACTTGGATAGTGTAAAGATTCATGCATGATTCCAGAAAGAGTTCATCATTGATGAAGCATTGCTAGCAGAGTTTATAAGTCTACCAAGAATTGGAGAGTGTTGATTTAAATCCACATTGCCATCAAATACAGCGTCCAGATTTTATTTTTCGTCCATTCACAAAGACTTGATTTGAAATAAGGACATTCCAATGTCTTTTATGAACCAGGGGCAGGAGGACAGTCACACCTAAGTCCAGAAAGAGAGAAGGGTACCTCTTCCAAGAAGCTGTGAAGTCGTTTGCAGTAATACAGGTAATTGAAAATTTTAAATTTTTATTTTTGAAAGTGTTTCACTTTTCGGTGGTTTAGGCGAGCCCTCCAGTGCTCATTAACCACCAAAAAGAAGTGCTTTCGGTGGATAAGGTGCTTAAATCCAAATACTATTAACCACAGAAAGCTGTTTTAACCAGAATATTCAAAATTATGCTCAGATTCGAGATATTCAAGTTGGAATGACGTGAAAGCTTTTGGAATAGGATGATTATGAATTACCAAATCAAGCCTAAACATTATTCTTGAAGAAGAAATTCAAAAAGAAGTTTTTTGACTATATTTGGTCACTCTGAAATTTGAATACTTGCTAAAGCTGCATGTTGTCTGTGTTGGGGTTGATGATATGCAAGGAGGCAGTGAGAACAATTTTCTTATAAACTTGTTTCCAGATAACACTAGGATTGAGCTTCCTCATCAGATAGCTAAACTGTCTTCAGGTCTCAACTTTGCATATCATGAGAAAAGAGCACAAAGGCATTTTAAATGGATTCAAAACTTGGCAGGCATTGACTTTTTGCTCGAAGCTCCTCCATTTCTTGCTGATAACATATCTAGAGTTGACAAAGCTACAAAAGGCGCATCAACTTTGGCGGGGCTGAATATATATAGACAACTACATCGGTGCACTGTTTTTGTTGAATACCATATCTGCATTTGGCTGTGGCTTACTGGCATCTGGGGTCGGCATTGGCTACTGGATCTGTGGCTTTACAAATATCTGTTACCATTCATTTTTATCCTCCTTTTTCATATGTAACTTTTCTTGCAGGTATTTTCCAGGAAGAAGATTTACATTTGAAGGATGTCTACTATTCTAAACTGAAGGATTTTATGGGAAACTGCTGCAATAGAGTGCAAGACTGGGTTGCACTCNATGTTAGGGAAATAAAATAGGATAAATCAATCAGTCACCAAGAAAATTAAGTGCAGAACAAAGCAGAGGGATATTCTTTTTGCACAGGTAATCGAGATTCATCAAGTTTTGATTTTTGAGTAAGTTTCTGTTTTCAGTGGTTTAGGCGAGCCCGTGTGTGCGATCATTAACCACCGAAAAGGCTGAATGACTCCATGGCCCAATACTAAAGGCACAAGGTCTACTAGGTTCTTGGACACCTCACAGGGAGGTATCCATCCCAGTTGGAGCCAGATGTTATCACTCAAAAACACACCGGCATTTTTGAAGGAAAGATGCCTAATATTGTAGGGAAATTTTGAATAACTTCCCTAACTTCAAATCCAAATCTGATTGTACCATTGGAAAGCTTATGAGCTGTAGTTAAAAATCAACTATTTGAACGTGCAAAACGGACATTACACGGCTGAGAAAATTGATTTTTCCCAAAGGCATTTTTTGCTGGAAATTCTGACTTCCGGTGGTTTAGGCGAACAGGACGACTGTTCATTAACCACCGAAAGCTGCGCTTTCGGTGGTTAATTCACACAAAAGCTTTCCAGTTAACCACCGAAAGCCTGTAACTGCCAGAATGAGCAAATTTTCGCCCAGATCAAAAATTTTCGAATTAGAATGCGATGAAACCTCTTGGAATAGACATGTGGTGAATTATCAAGTCTAGCACAACAGTTGTTTTTGAGAAATGGTGGAGAAAGGAGGTGTTTCAAAGGTTTTTGATGTCTTTAACAAAGGCATAAAAGCAGGATACCTTGCCACATCAGCAAACTCGACTTGGTTTCCATTTGAGAATGATCATTTAGCCTTGGGAGGTTGTTCTACACTTCACCAACAATCAATAGAGACAAATATGGGATTGGCCTCATTTTGAGGAAATATCCCACTTATTTTGCAATAGATTTTGAATTGCTATTTTTAGTTGATTTGATCCATGTTTTTAGGATCAAAGAACTACCTTGTAATGTTATAAATATTAGAATAGAAGATGAACCAATGGTTCGATTTTGGATGCTACCATGCTGCTACTGTAACAAAAAGACTTATTCTTATTATATGAAAGATTTCAAGCTTCCCTCAGTTGTGCTGTCAGATTTCTCTTTCTTTTCTCTGATATCTTGTGAGTGAATGTTCTTTGTTGATGCTCATTCAATCTGTATATGACTGTCATCTCATATGTTGATTGATTAAGTTGATAATCATAAGATATTTCTTTAGTTATTAAACCCATTCTGCTTGTTTTATATGAGTATAATCTGATTTGCTAGCTAGTTTCTCTTCCATTTAATCAAACCTTGTCTGATTGCATGACTAGAAGGCCTTGTGAGATTTTATATTCCTAGACAGTCTTGAATACACAGTCGAGTTCTTAGGTATTCATCTTGATCCACAAAAACACATCAAATATTAAGAAAATATTTCCAAAAAGAGTAGTTACCAGGCATCTCTGACTTACAGCCTAGGAGAGTTTCCTGGAGTGATAACAAGTTATAAAACTAATTCATATTATATTTACTCTAAATATCTTATACATATTAAATATCTTATACATTGGTTTAATAGTTACAAATATTTTAAATATTTGTTTTTTTCATAAGTTTGGGGTTTAAGAATTATTATTATAGGAAATATTTAAAATATATTAAAATAAAAAAATTTAAAACCTAAAAAAATATTATTTAATAATAATTTACAAATTTTCAATATATTATAATACTTAAAAATATATTTTATTTAAAAAAATAAACTAATATTGATACAAAATTCATATCTCAAAACAAAAAATCAAAGTTCATTTAACCTCCTCCTACATTGCATAAATCATAATGTATGTGCGTTATTAGATACTATGTATATAATGTTAGTGATTGAAGTTCATCATGTTCTCCCACACTATTTCATACTTAATCATTATGTATTATTGTTGATTAGTGTTATTTGAAATTTAGTGGGAAAAATAAGTTTGACCATTCTTTAGTAATTGTAATGTTCTTCAAAACATTTTATAAACTAGTTTTAAATAAATTTTTCATGGGACTAGTTATAACCTTCTAATGCTAATTTCATGTTAATTTTAGTAGATAATTAACCTCTAAATCATCACATGGTGGTTTATTAACTCATCATCAACTTTTATTAATTTACACTATTTTAACCACTATAGTGTTTGACCTTGTTTAACTTCAAAGGATAACCTCACACAAAAACTCAAGGGTGCCTATAGTCTTTAGATGTATCCTTACATACTTAGAAGGGTGTTTACACCAAAATCATTATCTATAAAGAGGAAATCAAGTTTTACTAAACTTACTCCTTTTATGTACAAAACACAATGTTTTTACATTATTAAATGTTGTGTACATGTAATTGATTGAAGTTGGCCATCCTCTTCGAGATTCTTTCATGTTTATTCCATATGAATCATTAGTAAATATTTCTCGTTAACCTTAGTGGGGAAAATTAAGTTTGAATATTCTTTAGCACTTTTACAGGTTCATCATACCTTTGATAAGCTATCATCAAATCTTATCTCTATGGACTATGGACTAGTCATGTCCTTTCAATACTAATACACTTAAATTTTTGTAGGATATTAACTTTAGAGCCAAAGTCAATTACAACTTTGGATATTAAAAATACATTAACCTCCAAGTAGTCTTAAGGATCATGGTCTCCTCACATGTTATCAACTATAATTCATTTAAATTTTTTAACAAATTTGGTGTTTGACCTTATTTTATTTTATTTTACTTTCTAAGATAACTTCATAGGAAAAACTAAGTAATGTTTACTCATATTCATGGATGACATATATTGTAATCATGCTAATGTAGAATTATGCACCTAACCAAGGGAGATTCTAGCTAGGCACTTACTGGGATAGAACTAACTAAATAATTAGTAACATTAACAAACGCCTATTAAGTTAAGCTCTTGGTCTATTTTCCTATAGATATAAACCTCATAGCAATGTTAATCCTTGTAGTAAGTTAATATCCTTATCACCATGATGTAGAGTTACTATATGAATATTATATCCTCAACTTTACCTACCATCCATTTAGGATTTATGGTAGATACTTCATCAATATCCACTTAATATTTGAAATTTTTTCTCAAACTATGAAATCCAAAGCCTCCCTTTAATATGTAAAAATAGTTCCATAGTCATGGCACGACAGGACCTAGTCCATTGATATCATAACTTTTAACTTAATTAGAGTAATAGTCCATCAATAAAAAATAGTTAAATAGTTTTACATCATACTGTAGGAACATGTGTTTGATTTTATATTGTAGCTCCTCAACAAATTAAATATGTTTAATAAATTAATGACAACATTGTCTTTTTCCAAAAAAATTATAAATTCATTTATGGCATGGTCTCTTTTTCTCCTATAATCAACTTGGATTAATATTTTCTCTTGGTGTGGAGTTTATTCTCTCCATTTCCTAGGGTTAGAGATGTCCTAATGGATTATTTCTTAATGGTCTCATAACTCATTATTTACTACTAACCAAATCTTCCTTTTTTCTAGCACCAAATTTGTTCATAACATTTTGGATATGTTTTCTTTGTGTTATCACTATTTTTACATTTTTATCTACCTTTCTTTGTCTCTAATTACCAAATATAATAAGCAAATCTTTTAGGGGCAATTGAATATTAGATGGTATTATTTGTAGCACACATAGTTGTATGCTATTAAGTTATTATTTTTTTTACCACCACCACAACTACCTCTTCTTCCTCACCTACTTTGTTTTTCACATCTACTTCCTAATATAATTTTAATTCTTACTCCATGATTATCTAAGTAAGCAAATCTTTTAGGGGCAATTGAATATTAGATGGTATTATTTGTAGCACACATAATTGTATGCTATTAAGTTATTATTTTTTTTACCACCACCACAACTACCTCTTCTTCCTCACCTACTTTGTTTTTCACATCTACTTCCTAATATAATTTTAATTCTTATTCCATGATTATCTAAGCTAGTTTTTTGTATGATACATTAATAGTTGATTAAATTTTCTTTCTTCAATTATGATTACAATCAAATTTTCATGTGTATTTACTTCACAAATATTAGATGTCATTTGTCTTCCTATTATGAATACCAATTTTATTCTCATGATTAATTAAGTGTGTCTTCTCAAATTTTACATTGAAATTCAAAATCTTATTCTTTTACATTTTTTCCCAAATATATGCAATTAGTAGCCTACGAGAAAAGACATTCTTGTATTTCTATTTGATACAGAGTTTGTATACCATAATTAATTTTTTTATTTATTAAATAACCATTTAAAAAAAAATCTATGTGAATTCTCCATGTTTCAACTTTTTCTTGAGAAAATAGTCCACTTCCCATCTATTTTGAGTTTAAGAGTATCATTTGTCATTTGTCCATGTAGTACGCAAAGTACTTTGTTATTGTATGTAAGATATTATCTTCAAACCTCTAGCTATCAATAATTAGTCCATACACTTTGGAATGAACTAGGTTAGCAATTATTAGAACATTTATCATAGACTCTTGTAGAACCGTGAGGCTATTGTTTCATTGTTCTATGCTTGGCTGTATTAAATTGTCGACCACCTGTGAACTATTTGTTATTATTGTTGTTGGTGAATTTCATATATATATATATATATATATATATATATATATATATATATATCATATGTTTAATAAAATTTATTAACAAAATCGTGAACTATTTGTTAGTATTGTTGTTGGTGAATTATATATATATATATATATATATATATATATATATATGTTTAATAAAATTTATTAACAAAATCATTTTTTTTTTGGTATAAATATTGTTACATCCTTATGAAGAGAAAATAAGAGTTGAAATGTCATAATTTTAAAAAGCATTTCATTTTTTTTGGTTTATTAATTGGTAACTTAAATTTGTTGTTTTACAGTGTTCTTTAAAATATGTATCAAATTCTTTGAAATATGTATCAAACTTTTTATGTACATATTTTTACAATATTCTTTAAAATATGATATTTTCTTATAAATTATACTTCTCTTTTCCTATCTTCATTGTTACTCTTTTATATGATTTTTATAAGGGATATTTCTCCTCATTTATCATCATTATGGCCTTTTTCTATGATTTTTTTATTGAAGTTTTTTAAAATTTGTTTTTTATATGATTTTTTTATTGAAGTTTTTTAAAATTTGTTTTTTATATTGTTTATATGATTTTTTTGTATTTTTTTAAAATTTATTTTTTTATATTAAATTAAATTTGATAAGAAAAAACTCTCATGAGATTCTTAATCTGTATTAATATGTGGTATTCTTCATTCTCATCAATGGGTTTTCTTGAGTAGTTGTATCATTATTTTTTATTGGGCATCATCACTTTCATTTGATAAGTTCTAAATCAATGTACTACAAGGTTTTATATGCAATGCTCATCAAATGATTACTTATATAGTTATTTTTTGAAAATCTTGTATTTTTTTATGTCAATCCCCACTCCTCTACTACTTAGTTGATGTCAACCATATCTCTACTATTGTTTTCTTCATTGTTGATTTGGAGTACATCCATTCTAGACTCCATGTGCTTCAACAAAGACTCTTTTTGTAGAAGTGATTAACGTATTCTACCTCCTAAGGTGGTTGCTTCCTAAGATTCATAATAGGAAGTGTTAACATCATTTCATGTCATTTACCCTTTTCTAGTCAACTAACTTTAGATTGGCATTGACCATTATTTTGGAGATGTCTCTTAGTTCTTACCACTTTTTTTTTTTTCGTCTCTTTTAATTTTCTACAACTCGGTATGGATTTTGTATTTATTCAAGGAGATACGTTTACCTATAAATCTCAATTTATTGATTTTATGTTCTCTTTGTCTCCTCCTAGCTTGTATTTTCCTACTTCCTTAACCCCTTGTGGGAAATTTCTCTTTTTTTCATTGCCTTTTAATTTACTTTTCAATTACGGCTACTCTTGTTCACCCANTGTATTTATTCAAGGGGATACGTTTACCTATAAATCTCAATTTATTGATTTTATGTTCTCTTTGTCTCCTCCTAGCTTGTATTTTCCTACTTCCTTAACCCCTTGTGGGAAATTTCTCTTTTTTTCATTGCCTTTTAATTTACTTTTCAATTACGGCTACTCTTGTTCACCCAACTCATCGATATTTACCAACACATCGTTAGCTTAGGTATACTCATTTGGGGTGATGAGATCATATATGTATGATTTCATTCTTATACTTTGTATTTCAAAATTATTTTTTTTTGTATAGAATGAGTTTTAAATTTGTTAAGAATGTAATTGAGTGTATTTTTTCATAATATGCATTCCATTATTCTCAATAAAAAAATTAACCAATATTATTGAGCCTGCTCACATATATGTGAGCAGGCTCACATATATGTGAGCCTGCTCACAACAAAGAAGAATATATCTTTCATATCTATATGTAATTGGCCTTTTATCATATCCAAATGAAACACTTTTTCCTATCACTTATCCCTAAGGAATATTTTAGGGGTTAAATTTCACCCATAGGCTAATATTCCATGTTTTTTCAAAAAGAAAAAAGATTTGACCATTCCATTTTTACTAAAACTAATTCTCCCAAATTCTATAGGTTAAAATTATCTTACCTTAAAAATGGCCAAAATTTTATACAAACAATACCAAATCCTTAGAAATTTGAACATTTTTACAAAATATTGCCAAACATTTTGTAGTTTGCATAGTAAGGACTCGTAAACTTTCATCATTAAAATTTTCCCTACTTATTCCTTGTATAAATTGATGAAAGTTTTCTTAAACAAATCATTCAATTTTTTAATACAAAGCACAAGTCTTCTTATTCTTTTGAAGTTCACATTCACTTTCATTTTTAATTAAATTTACAATTTCTCTTGGAATTTATTCAAGTAATATTTCATTTTCCTCTTTGAAAAATAAGGCAGTAGCTTGCATAAGAGAGATTGTATTCCTTTCAACATAATCTCCAAAATGATTTTTAACCTTTCTTATCTACCAATGTTGTATTTCCTTCTCTCACAAACAACATCTATGTAATTTTCTCTTGTTTCTCAACATATTTAATTATAGATTACTACAAGTGATAATGTAACCACTATTATATTCTAGGGAAGTGCAAATGTAGTCTAACTACAATATACCAATTATTGATTTTAGGTTTATGTGGTGAGAGTGGTTAATAGAGTCTCTAAGAAAATCCAGATTTGTTATTTTGATTGTCAATGTTTCAGATATCTATTTGGATCCATCATCATGAAAAATAGTTGAGTAGGTGAAGAGCGAGAACAAGCATATAAATACGAAAAATGCCGAGAGAAGGAACCCTAGAGAAGAACTACAAATGTCGTCTTGAAAAATGAAGTTTGTAGTTCTTCTCTAGGGTTCACGCTCTCTGATTTTTTCATATACATATATGCTTGGTCTCCCTCTTCACCTAATCGAGTATTTGTCCCGACGATGGATCTAGCTAGAGATCTGAAACATTGAGAACCAAAATGATAACTCTGGACTTTCTGAGCGATTCTATTAATAAACCAATTTTACATCAAATATACAAATGGTAAATAGTTACATGAAAACATACAAGTAATGTGCATACACAATCACTATTAAGATCCAAAAGCTTAGAATATTAGAATAAACCATAAGTACATACTATGTACACAATTACTCCTTAAATACTATGGGAAACTTTTCCAGGTACCAAAATACATTTATACATCACAATTCACATGTCCCCAATAATGACTACATGATCTCTATATATACCTATTCACACATTGTACATGTGGCCCCTTTGTTAGTAGGTTGAACATATGACATACACATTTACACAATATATGTACTTTTAACAACTTATATGGCCCCCCTTGGGGTCATATCATATACATTTAACCCCATATATGACCACGTGGGGTCATACCATAGTATCCTCCAAAATATTTTTCCTCGAATATTTAAAGGATTTACATGTGATGAAACCAAGTAATATGATTTTATTGTTTTCCTGCATTGTTCTTTCCATTGATGATGATCCTCCTGAAAAAATGTTGTCATTGATGTCAAAGTGGAAGTGATGATGATGATGTGGGAGTAATGATAAGGATGTAAAAATGATGATGATGATATGGGAGTGAAAAGGGATATTTTTTGAGTTTTTAAGCCATGAATCCAAGTGAAGAAGCCTTGAATCCATGAATCCAAGTAAAGAAACCTTGAAGCCATGAATCCAAGTAAAGAATCCTTGAGATTATTTGAGTATTGAATCCATGAATCCAAGTGAAGAAGCCTTGAAGTCATAAATCCAAGTAAATAATCCTTGAAGCCATAAAGACAAGATACAAATCCTACAAGACATGTTGATGAAGCCAATAAACCTTGAGAATTTTCATTAATTAAAAGGAGAAGTATGAAAAATGTAATAAATAAATGAATAATAATAAAAAGAGAAGAGGGATAGAGGAAGAGAAGAATTGCAAGATGAAGAAGGAATATAAAAGAAAGGAAGGGTAAAAAATAAAAATAATAAAAAAATGAAGAAAAGAAAAAACTCTATCTTAATTTGACCAAATTTAGATGATAACTACTAAGGGATGGAACATTTCAATATGCATCAAAATGGATTATCCTAAAGAAATCAAATCACACGTGGAACTTAGTAGTCCTAGGGGAAAAGGAAAAGCACAAGGAGAAAAATATATATAAAAAAAGAATTAAATATGCAATTAAATATTTTTAGTCAATAAGGATATGAATTATAAATAAATATGTGAGTTGTAGGGGGAAATACATTGATATTTAGATATGCAAAACAACTCAATGTTTTGGAACATTTGAATAGAAAGAAATTATAAATTATTTTTTAGATAAGGAAATTTTAGAAATTTAAACAACTATTATGAGAATAGATAGA
The DNA here is from genome assembly GCA_032191745.1 of Picea mariana. Lineage (NCBI taxonomy): Eukaryota > Viridiplantae > Streptophyta > Pinopsida > Pinales > Pinaceae > Picea > Picea mariana. The sequence continues at coordinate 15,230 of JASDQU010440305.1, read as the reverse complement.
AATGTGATAGGTATTGGTGCACAAAATAGGCATTAACATAGGAAAAATAGGCATTCATAACACTTGTTGCAAATTTAGTATCATAAGATCTTAGATCTTTCCTCCAATCCACTATTTGTTTTGTTAGAATTGTACTAAATGTTGACATGCTTCAACCTTATGTGATACTTACAATTATTCCTGAGTATAACATAACTCCATATCCAGATAGATCTAACTCCTTAATCATCCAATGAAACCATAATGCTTTCTTACATGTTACTGTGGTATCCTTTTACTGAGCTTCACAAACCTAAATATGAGTAGAGATATATCTAACTCCTTAATCATCCAATGAAACCATAATGCTTCCTTATATGCTTAAACCATAATGCTTCCTTATATGCTTGTGTTGTAGCCTTCTAAGAACTTCACAAAGCTAATGATAATTGTTTCTTACTAACATGATAATAACTCCACCATTAAAAAATGTGTAAACCTAATTATGGGCTTTCTCAACTATTGATGTTTCCTACTCAATCAACAATGCTTAAAAAATATTTATGTGTATTCAATGCATCATGACAATGATGGTAAACATGTATATCCTTTGTACTTTATGGATACATAAATATCCTCAATTGAATATTGCTTCTACATAATAACCATAAACCAATTCAAGAATCCTATTGCTTTGAGAATCCTTGGTCTAGTACATAGTCATAACTTACATCAAGTTTTTGATAGGCTTTCATCTAATGCAACTCATAACTTACATCAAGTTTTTGATCTAACTAGTTTTAGATTCCATAATTTATAATGGCTAATCAATTTAATGATCCTCAACATCCAATCTCACAACAATTCCTCTTGGGATTATTTTAGTAAGGTCAGATTGCCCTTCACCACTAAACTTAAAGCATGCATACTTGAAAATTATCCATTTTGTAAAATCGTATATGTATGCACTTCTTTCCATATCTCTACATAATAGGCTATGGATCAATATATGATTTTAGTGAATTGTTACGTACTCATCACACAACACTTCTCTCCTATACCCTTATACTTCACTCACACTTCACACATTTCATAGTGACTTTCCATCCTATGATAAGAAATGAGAAACCAATATAAGTAACTCAAAAATCCCCTCAGCCACTCAAACATCACTCATACTTAACACTGAGTTTCCATCTTATGATAGGAAATGAGTTTATAGGAAATAAGAAACCAATATAAATAACTCAAGGATCTCCTCAGCCTTATCCTTATAATTCGTTCAAAAATGACTGAGACTTAACACTTAGGTTTCCACTCTATGATAGGAAATGAGAAACCAATATAAAGAACTTGAGAGAATCCCTAGCGTATTTATTTTCAATTCGCGTATGACAACTTCTTGATGGGAGGTTGGAGCATGATCCCTCTTGCCTATGACAGCTTCATGCGCAGTAAAATTGCTCTCATACGGATTTCAGCTATGTTAAGTATTTGGATGATGTGGCTGTTAGCTATTTAATAAGTATTTGGTTCATGTGACTGTTATCTATTTAAAGTATTTGGCTCATGGCTCATTTGGCTGTTAGCTATTTGGCTCATTTGCCTGTTAGTATTTGGCTATATGGTTGTTAGCTATTTTAAGTATTCTTAAGTAGGTGCTTTCCAATGCGGTTTTAAGATCCCCAAGGGACATGTAATAGATTCTCTTTATTTAGATGCAAGGAAACTAAATGGCTTACTTTCCGTAAGGAGTCTTCTATAGACCAGCGTAAATATCATATAAAATTGTAAAATACAAAAAACTCTCCAACTCCAGAATCTGACCATCTACTATTTATCAATGTGCTTATAGTGCTCATTCAATTGCATGGGTATTTTTCCGTTAATTGTATATACGACATATGAGCTAGCTCACTGAAGTTGTTGCAAGAGCTATACCAAAAACATTAAAACCATCAAAAATATCATATAAAATATAAAATAAAAATAACTCTCCGTCTCCACCAACAGTCGCTCATACGAGACAACTTTCGTTGGGATGCGATGTCTAGTAGACAACCATGAAGTTCTCCATTCTCCATCCCCAACGGGAAGTACGTGAAACTTTCAAAGGAGGCCACTGGTTTATTCGTACACAAACAGTAGTT
>JASDQU010440304.1:110746-125225 GCA_032191745.1 Picea mariana | reverse complement strand
TTGAAATCAAGTCTGGGTCTGAAGGCACGAAAATTGTAGCTGCTCTGGTATTTCTGATGAACCTGTAACTGATGAACTCTGTGCTGGTACTGACTGGTACTGATGAAACAATTAGGAATTTGCAGAAAAATTTGAACAAGTAATACCGTTCTGATGATGACCCTTCCTGTGAATAATAGCAGATTATCTGGTGATGACCCCTGAACCTGGCTTTTGTTCTATCTGAAAAAGATCAACTGAAATCATGTCTTCAACAGCTTCAAAGCCTCACCCATGGTACAAGTCTGATTTGTGTGAATAGATGTTCTGGAGTCGAACACAAACAGAAAACATCGGATTACCAGCCATTAATGAATGTTGTTAACCGATGCGAGATGACCCACCAATGATGTCAATGGGCCTCAAGGTACCTACAGCACATCCTAACAGGTACGAATAGAGTTGTTGGCATCGAGTCCCCTGCAGGATCTATCAACCAAGAGACATTGGTGTATTCCCAGGGTTGTCAGCAAGGACATCTGCCATTGAGGCATGCAAAGTCCAGGGTGCTAAATAATCTCTAATCTCTGCTCCAGATAGGGTGTTGATGTCGATGGAGTGAGATTTGTTGGAAGGTGGACCTTAACGTATTCCACATCAGCCAACACGAGTGCAGATAGAAATTTTGTAGACATAGATTTTTTGGAACAGTAATCACTTACTTGTGGATTTTATGAGCCCAAGTTAGTACATGCTCATTGCTTCCTCATATTTGGAGAGTCTGAGGAAATTCCAAAAGAAGACTCTAAGGGGGTTTCTTTCCCATAATAATTCACCAAGTCTGGTAAAGAATAATCCTTCCTGATAAATGCCCCTTTCATACTTTAATGAGCAAACAAAGGGAGCAAACAATCTCAAGTTTATTTGTTCCAAAACAAGTCAGTCATATTGATAAGAAAATCTCATGAAATAAAACAGTCTTACCTTCTTACCTGTCATGAGAGAGTGATAAATTTCAGTTCTGCACTTGTTCTGAGAAACCTGTAAAACTGAAAACAAAACATCAACATGTCCAAAGAAAAGAAAATGAATGTGGTTTTTTTTTTTTATATTATTTGATTTTTTTTTTTATTTTCTACTAAAAATCTAATATTTACAGAGTTTTAAAACAATATGAATGATCAAGGATCAGCAGGAGAAGAAGGCTCCTCTCCTACTATCTTTAGTTCTGTTTGCTTGGCCACCTCCTGTAGGAAATCGTATTTTGACAAAGGTTTATTGTACACTTTCAATCGATGCCCATTCACTACAAAGGAATTCTGAGAATCATCTATGGTTCTAATCCTGACAAAACCGTTATCAAAAACAGTTTCTACTTCATAAGGTCCCAACCATCTTTTTGTAAGTTTCCCTTTGAAAGTTTTGTATTTGGAATAGAAAAGTAGTGCCCAATCCCCTGGTTGAAAATGCTTTTTCTTGATGTACTTGTCATGCCACTTGCTGCGTTGGCTTTGCACAAGGATAGTCCTTTGAAGAGCATCCTGCCTCATCTCTCCCAATTCATTAAGTTGCATGACTCTCTATTTCTGTGCTTCACTCAAATCCAACCCCAATTCTGTTGCTAGGTGGAATGTATGGATCTGGAATTCTATGGGTAGGAGAATTTGTTTACCAAATACCAATTTGTAAGGAGTATGGCCAGTGGTATTCCTCCATGTAGTCCTGTATGCCCATAAAGCCTCTGGAAGTCTATCTGCCCAATATTTATGATGTAAGTGTATGGTCTTGGTTAGGATGGCTTCTAGAACTCTATTTGTAGATTCCACTTGCACCCTTCATTCTCATCTAATTCCTTGAATCAAGTTTGTAGTTGGATTCTCCCACTTCTTTAATAGGGTACTGGTAATCATCTCCAAGTGTCTCTTTCTAGGGAAAGTTATTTTATGTAAGGCTAGAGAGAATGTCTCTCTGACCTATCATGTGCTTAGAGGCACCGCTATCAATGATCCAAGTATCCTCTCTAGGTTTCACGGATAATCTTCAATTTCTTCTTTGGTCAACTTCGTGGGTGACACATCATCTTCAACTACATGGGCATGATGTCTTTTGTTATTTCTCTTCTTGTATTATTCCCTTCTAGCATAACAATTCTTTGCAATATGTCCCATCTTATCACAATGATAACATTGATAAGAGGAGAAATGATCCAGGTGGATATTGGTGGCCACCGACCTATTCCACAAGCTCGAAATATAGTTTTCCATCTTGGCATTTTTTCTGCATTTTTTTGGGTTCCAAACTTTTGGGGCCGTTTTGAGGCCCTAAACGACATGTTTTGAGGATTTGGGGCCCAGATAACTGCAAAAGGCACTATATTAGGCTAGTTGAAAATATTTTTTCTTGGTTAGACCTTTCCAATGGTGTATCAAGCACCCTAAATAGAGATCGTATGCAAAAGTTACGCCCCCGGGAAGTTGACATATTAACTACCCCCATCAAGGCCCGCAAACCTTTTGGCTTTTCATCTTCTAAGGTTAGGGTTTTATATTTTACTTATGTTAAAAAGGCCTTCAGAGCCTCATTTTAACAATCGTCTTCTTGTGAATTCAAGTAGTCATCACATCTCTTCTCAAAGATAAGCTTCCACCATTCTAGCGAGTCTTTCACTCTGTAATTTTACACTCTCTGTACATTTTCGCTCATTAATAGATATTGTGTATTACTGTATCTCTCTATTTATGGTTTCATATCTGATACATTTCTGTTATATTATTACATATCCAAGATATCTCTGTATATTTATTTGTTATATCTCCGCTGTCATTTCATGCCAAAAATAATCCAGATCAAGAAATATGTTTCTCTTCTTTGACCCTTCTAATATTTCTGGAATCTCCTTGGAGGGTGAGATTATTTATGGAAGTGGGTAAATCTCTTTGGGGAGTGAAATTCCTTATGGATATGGGTCTCCTTTTGTAAATGAGACCTTTTATTTCCACCTTTATAATGAGCATCTAGGGCTTGGTCTTCATCCCTTAATAGTAGTGATTCTTGGTTGGCTACTCTTGCTTCTTCTTGAACACATTCTTCCCAAAGACTGTCAAATTGGAGTTTCTCCTTTCTTGCACAGATAGTTTGGATGAAGGCATCCCAAGGCCTTGTGAGACCATTAAGAGTTTTCAAAATGAGTTCATCTTCATCCAAGTTGTCTCCAATATCTTCTAATTGTCTTTTGAAATGAGTAATCCTAGAGAAATAGTCTTGGATTGTTTCTCCTTTTTGCATCTTTGTATTCTTTAGTTAGGTTCTCAAGTTCATCTTCTGGTTGATGTTATTTCCTTCATACATTATGGTTAGGGCATCAAACATCTCTTTTGGATTATTCTTAGAATACACTTGAGGGATCAAGTGGTCTTTAATAGATTCTGCAATAATTCTTTTGCCCCTAACCATATCCTTCTTGTACTTTGCTTTGGTTGCATGTTCTTCGGGTTCTGGTACATTTTCTTTTATGAATTTTGCAAGGTCATTCTCTTCAAGAATGAGTGAAATCCTGTATTTCTAGACATGGAATTTTTCCACACCTTCTAACTTGTAAACAAGCTTAGTGATTGCATACATCTTGACCTGGAGCTGGGAAAATGACCAAAAAATGAAAGTCCTCAGAAAGTGAATCCGAACTTACCAGGATATGCGTTGGGATGGGGCAAGTAGGCTAGAGCTATTTGTTTTAAAAAACAATCCAAATTTTACCCCTTGAAATTGGATCTATGCAAATATGGACTGGTACTTCTTGTATTGGTTTTGGTTTCCTAGTTTTTTGGTTTTTTGGTACCAGTAAAAACTAGGGTTTCACTTTCTAGAGGCTCTGGCCACTGAAAAGGTGCGCTCTAGCTGCCAAATGAAGTGCTAGGGTAGGGAAAACTTTTCTACATGGTTTTTAAGAAAAAAATCATTTCCAATAAAAAGCCCTAATTTTCTTGTACGACAACAATGACATTTTTGGTTACCCATTGAAAGGTGCTCTATTCAGTTTAGCTCTGATACCATGTTAAATTTAGAGCTGCTATTAAGTTCTTTTCAATTTACCAGAAAATAATAGCATAAGTAGGATCACTGAAAGAAACACAATCACAAGGTACACAACATTTTATCCTGGGAAACCCTCATGGGGGAGAAAACCCTGCAAAAACATCCTCAATAATAGAATGCCAATACAATGCCAAGACTAAATACCAAACCACCAAGAATAACCCAAGACTGAGAATGCACCTCTCTTCTCCTTCTTCCAACCACAACTTCCTTAAAAACCTGCACACTATATGAGTGACTGATTGAGTGGATGAATGAGTCACCATCCTCACTTATTTATACTAGCTGATGGGGCACTAGGTTTATGTCTCTTCATCGAGCAAGGCCAACTTCTTCCAATAGTGGTTAAAACCACTTTAATAAACCCTATGGGTCAACTTCTCAAATACCACCATACGAATATGGTTTGACCAATCCACAAGAGGGGATTTGGTCTTATACAAGACCCGACGTGATCAATCCACAAAAGGGGATTTTATCTATACAATAGTAGCTCAATTATAATTAGAATATTCTTTAGAGTTACAATATTTCAACAGTTTCAACAAATTCTACAGCTTTTCTTCTCTTCTCTTCTTTTGTTGTTGTTGCCTCAATTGTTGTTGTTGTTGTTGTTGTTGTTGTTACTAATGTTTCTATTGTTGTTTCTTCTGATTTGGTTATTGTTGTTGCTGCCTCAACTGCTTCTTCTTCTTGGATTTTTTTTTAGCCTCTCTAACGCTTTTCTTGTCTTCTACCTTGCCTAGTGGGTTGCCTCTCATTTTGAAAGTTACATCATTGTAGGTTCTGAGTCAATAGTGAATCTCTTCTCCCTCCCAGACATCAATTGTGTAATCCCACCTATATTTTCATTTACTATAGTGGGTTTTGATGACTTTCATAGGATCGTTCCTACGCAATCTCTCTTAGTTGAAGTGGAAATATGCCATGATATTTACTTATTCATGTGCTTCCTTGACATCTTTGAACAAGTATGACCCAACCCAAAGTGGGAGAGGAGTCCAGATATATTTCTTATCCTTGTTTAATGTTTTGCTTACCCCGCATATCACCATCTGATATGTGATCTCTTGCAACACTAATATGTTTGGGAAAGACTTTGGGAGTAGGTGGGGATACTTATTAGAACCATATATCCTAATGTATGTACCATATTCAAGGAGGTATCAATCACCTATCCTCTATACTATTTCCCGAGCCTTATCCATCATGCAAGGAGCCAACAAAAAAAAAATAGATGGTAGAAGTGGATTAAGAAATTGTCGTAGATCTTATAATATTCAAAGAAATATTTGTGATCCATTAGCACATTGCAATAGATGTGAATTGGGAGTTAAAAATAAACTCTACATTGTATCTCCAATCTCCCTTTTGATCTTATCCCTTGCTTCATTTTTTACTTGTAGAGTTTATTTTTCTCTATTTCAAGTTTTAGTTATGAATGTTGCCTATATTTTTTATAAAATATTATTAGATGAGCTTGGTTTTTCTCTACATGTATATCCAAAAATCCTCCACATATTAGACCTACATTTTGATGTTGATATTTCACCTTTGATCCATTTGTGTGCAGTGTTATCAAACTTTTTTTTCCAAACCTTAAGCATAGTTTTTCCTTTCTAAAATGTAGGTTGTTAAGCTTAAAGGTTCCAAGGTTCAAGTGAGGACTTGTAAATTTCTTGTTGAATTTTTTTTTTCACCTATCATCAATAACAAGGCTTGTTTTTTCTCTTATGGACTTATTCCAATTTTATCTCTTCCAACTTTTATAAACTAAAAACTCGAATACTAGGGTGTACCCAATCCATCTCTTCCAAATTTCACAAATTAAAAACTAGAATCCCAGGGGTTACCCAAGCCATATGTACATGGATTTTTCTTGACCTGTTTATACTTGGAGGTTTTTAGGTGTACCTTATATAATATATAAATTATAAATTGTACATATTCTTGGAACAAGGTCCAATTCAATACACCACACTTAGTATATGAAACATAATTATATTAATTTTTCACTAATACAAGTAATATATTTGATATAGTTAACTTTTGGTGTTATTTTGAGTGGGCACTATTCTATCAATAGTGTAAAACTCTTTCAAAATTGTCTTGTATAATAAGGTCTATTTGAGTAATAAGTTATGATATGTGTGTGTGTGTGTGTGTTATGATAAGTTTATAATTAATATCAAGAATTATATTAAAAATCATTAATAAACATAAGTTGAAATATTACAAATATTTTATCAATCTTTATATGATCTATAAAAAACTATTTTTGGAATATTATATGAACCAAAAAAAACAAAATGAATATGACTAAGATTGAGATCATTAATGCTTATAATCTCCATAGTAAAATTGGTTTTTGCAACAACTTGAAAACACTAATGCTTATGATCTCCATAGTGAAATTGGTTGTGGGAGCAACTAGAAAACACCTTCTCTTTAATAATATAAAACAAAATTTTACTGAGTTCATAATTTAATTATTTTTGAGGATCTTGATGCATTTTACTACATATTTAATAATATAAAAAAGAATTTTTCAAAGTTTCATAATCTAATTATTCTCCAGGAGAACCTTGATACTTTCATTTTATTATGTTTGAAATAATATTTAGTTTGATTCTCATAATTTAATTACTCGATGGTTTTTTATACTTTCATTTTACTATGTGTAAGTATAGATATGATACTATGAATAATATTTACTTTTATTTTTTTTAGGTGTCTATAAACTTTGTTTTTACTTTTATTTTTTGAGGTGTCTATAAACTTTGTCAATCTCATGGGAAGATAAACATCAACATCATAATTAATAAAAGTTTATAGATCTCTTCTCAAATTCATTTTCAACTAAAAAAATGTTGAAAAAAATACTGATAAATGTTGAGAATTGAAGACATCCAAAATAATATAATACTTGTGACAAAAATTTAAATAAAACATAAAATGGTAAAAATATTAAATACAAAAAACTAATAAAAACTAGTGGTTTTAGTGTCTCTTAGTAAAGAATAAAAACTTTGAAATAAAGAAGAAATGTTCTATAATACAATATTTTATTGTAGTAGTTTAAGCAGTCCATATATCATCCATGTAATATTTTTGTATAGATATAATTATATTCTATAATAAACAATACTTCATTTTAAATTATTTTTAAAAAGATACGAAGCATATAATATTCAAACAAAAATCTATATATTTTTATTAGAAAAAATAAAAATATATTCTATCAAACATTTTTGAATTTTTATAAAAACATAAGAATAAGTTGGATATTAATAATGTAAAACAAACTAGATATTAATAACACAAATTAATAGAAGCTTCAATTCTTAAAGATATATGGACTGTTCTGGTCGCGCACATTCCTAGATTCAACAAGATCTAAAAGGGCGCACACTTGATTCTTACCAGTCCTTGTATAGGGCCCTATTTCCTTTAGAATCCTTCCATCCATTCCAACTCCTGAGCGACAGCCATAGACAGATCCAGGAAGAATCAAATTCGAATTTGGATCCTTAAATGTTGATGGATGTTGGACCATTCACAGAGATTTTTTAGATCATTACTTGAAATTCATAGGGCTTTTGGTTTCTTGCACACCGCTCGCATCAACAACAATTTGCATACACAAACACAATAAATTTATATGTAGCGTGGTAAATTGCAACAATAAACTAGCCATATATCCCATATCCGTCAGATCGCATGGCCAGATTTGACACACAAGAGTGCGCCATGCGGGGAGGATAGGACAGTCAGATCTGACAGACAAGATAGCGCCATGCGGTAAGGATCTCGCGGACAGGAGTGATCCATGTGGCAAGAATTGTATGCTCAGATCTAATGGACAGACAAAGCCATGTGGCAAGGACCATATGACAACATCTGACAAATAGGGACAACATCTGGCATAGATCATACGGCCGAATCTGAGGGTCGAGATGGACCCACATGGCATAGATTGAACGACTAGATCTAAGCACCTAGATTAACACACGTGGCAAGGATTGGATGACTGAGATCTAACCATGTGGAAAACATCGGATGGCCAGATTGGAGGGCTGAGAGAATGCCACGTGGCATAAATCGAATGATGAATTCTGAGGGCCTAGATGGAGCCACATGGCATAGATCGGATGACCAGACCTAACAAACCAGAGCGCACCATGTGGAAAGGATCTGATTGCCCGATCTGACAGTCGAAAATGCACCACATGTCATAGATTGGATGACCAAATCTAAGAGTGGAGATGAAGCCACGTGGAAAAGATCGAACGACCAGATCGTAGGGCAAAGACAAAGCTAGGTGGCAAGGATCGGACAATCAGATCTGATGGTCAAGAGAGCACCAGGTGGCAAGGATCGGACGACCAGACTTGACGGACTAGAGTGCATCATGTGGCAAGAATCTGATGGCCCGATCTAACAATTGACAATGCACCATGTGTCGCAGATCAAACAACCAAATCTAAGAGTGGAGATGAATCCATGTGGAAAAGATCGGACAACCAAATCTAAGGACTAAGATAGAGCCATGTGGCATAGATCAAATGACTAGATATGAGGAAAGAGATGGTGCCACATGGCACAGATCGAACTTCTAGATCTGAGGCTCGAGATGGGGCCACATGGAACAGATTCGATAGCCAGATTTGAGGGTCAGGATGGGGCCACGCGGAAAAGATCGGAGCGTCCAGATGGTGCCATGTGGCATAGATCAGACAACCATATCTAAGGGATGAGATGGAGCCACGTGGCATAGATTGGACGGTTAGATCTGAGTGCTGAGATATGGCCACGTTGCACAAATCAGATGACAAAATCTGAGGGCCAAGATGGAGCCACATGGCATAGATCGAATGACTAGATCTAAGCGTCGACATGGTTCCACGTGGTACAAATTAGACGACCAAATATGAGGGCCAAGATGGAGCCATGTGACACATATTGCACGGTCATATCTGAGCATTGATATGTGGCCATGTGGCATAGATCGGACAACCATATCTAAAGGTCGAGATGGTGCCATGTGGTGCATATCGAACGAACAGATCTGAGCATCGAGATGGGCACACGTGGCACTGATCAGATGGCCAAGAGAGGGACATGTGGCATGTATCAGATGGCCAGATCAAGAGGGGGCCATGTGGCACAGATCAGATGACCAAGAGTTCACCACGTGGAATAGATCGAACAAACAAATATGAGGGTCATCACGGTGCCACTTGGCATGCTGTTAGTGGTGCCACTTTGCGGGTGCTCTACGTTGCCATTTGGCATGCCATCAGTGGTTCCACTTTGCAGGTGCTCTACGGTGCCACTTGGCATGCCTTCAGTGGTGCCACTTGGCGTAATTATATTGTGCCACTTGGAGGGATCTCTATGTTGCACTTGACAAGCTCTCAATGGTGCCACTTTGGTGTAAGTTCTACGGCGCCACTTGGCAACCCACACCTAATGATACATTCGAGCAATTTCTACACACCCCTTCATGCTGCAGTTTGAAAAGTAGGCACGATTTCTACATGGCCCTTCATGCTACAGTTGCCTTCAATAGTAGGATTCAATCCCATACATAGAGATTGGTTAACATATAGGTAAGAGGACCATGGATGCTACCCATTTTGTGGAGTTCCAAATGATACTACAAAAAAGAGCACATCCTAAAGCTGGTACCCTTTTGCACCAACGCCATAGCCGTTTAAGATACATTTCACTGCCTTGTACGAGATTTGTAATGTGGATAGAGGTTCCAAGGAGGAAGGGTCATGAAAAGATTCTCTAGTAGCAGGCGTTTCACTCTAAGATCCGCAACTCGACATAATGGATTATTGGACCAACAATATGGTAGTGCATGAGGCGAGCCTCGCCCACAGAATCCCTCCCTATCATTTCATTGGTCAATGGGGGTGGAGTGGCACAAAAAATCCTCATAGTGTTGTGGAGGAATTTGACGAAGAGTGGGGAAATCTCGCAAGGTACAAAGATTGCATAAAATATTGTCAAGGTGCGTGCATTTTGGATAGAAAATTGCAGAGCCTTCTCTGCCTCTTCTTGCTTTTTTTATTTGGAAAAGAAATCAAAATTATTCCATCAAAAAAATGAAATACCCTCCCCGCTACTTACTTGATATAATTTGATCCATGTCAACAACTTGAATAACCAATCGACCAATAATGTTGAAGGTCGCTTGCGCTTTCCACCTCTGCATTACAGAAGTGAAAAACCATTTTGAAAACTTCCTTTATCTCTGGATTTTATCCCCACCCTGCCCTAACCACAAGGAGAGAATAAAAGATTAAATTTTATAGAATGGAATTTTTTATGGGTTGACTCAAGAAATGACCATCGAAAGTCGATCATTTGGATGAGCTCGCTCGAAAGAATTCACAGTATACCCCAATAAACCTCGAGCTTGAGATGGTAGGTTTTGGTTCAAAATTTGTAGAAATTGGTTATATATATGAGTTCCTCTCACAAAAAAAACTAAGTTAAAAAAAAATCGTCTGAAACAGAGTCTGGGAAGTAAAGTTATTTGCATTTTAAAATATGCAATTTTTAGGGTTTTTTTCGTAGACAACCGTGTGATGTTTCTGATTTCGGTAGAATCTAGAGCTGAATTGTTCAAACAAATTACAGATCTACATTCCTCTCACAATTTCACCAAAATTCAAAAACAAATCATCCAAATCGGAGTTGAGGAAGTGAAGATATCGTTGATTTAAATAGCCATTTTTGGGGGTTTTTCGTGACGACGACATGATTGCAGAGTCCATAAATCTTCACATGGTGCTTAGATTGCTACTAGATCAGACCCATTGGATAGAGAATTTCTAGATATTTATTTTGGTATATTTTAAGTGGTGTTTCCAATGGTTATTCACTCTCAAACCCTCGAGGAATTTCTACAGATGATTGAAGCATTCAAATCCCAAATGCATGACACATTGCATGACTTTGCAAATGGCCTCAGGGATAGTTTTTGTAGTATTCATGATTTCTTGGATAGCATGCAGGAGAGCTTATGGCGGACATCAGGGATGAATATAATCAAGAAGTCTATGCTTGGTATGAATTTGAGTCCGATTGTGATGATTTGTATATGGATAGTTGTCATTTTTGGGATAACAACCACTTTCATATTTTATTTGATGACTCTACTACACCTTTTGTAGAGAACATCAATGTAACAAATCATGAGCCATTTATGATTACCGGTGTCCATCATGCATATTCTACAGTGGTATTATTCCTTCCAGATTCAACTATAACCCTTTCCCACTATGTGGATGGATCTTCTTATTTGGATCCACATGACATGTGTCATTTTTTGGAGCATCATTTTCAGTTGGTTATTGGGTTCAGATATCTTCCACATGGAGGTCACATGAGCACCTAGACATGGGACCCCATTTTGCAATGGTGATTGGACTACTTCAGCATGGCATCTTTCATTTCTACATGGGACCTTGGTTCTCTAGTATACTTTAGCACTATGGTCCACACTTATCCATGGGACCCTGGTATATGGTTGTACACCCTCATAACAAGCATTGAGGACAACACTTTCATAAGGGGGATGGAATGTTAGGTAGCTAGAGAGGTAGTGGAAGCCATTCAATATAAGGTGGACTAGGTCCACTATATTATTAAATAAGGCCCACTATGGTAGTTAGATATAATAAATGTAAGAGGACTTACTAGAAGGTTTCTCCTCTAGAATGTTCTTAGGTGGTTGGTATCACTATATAAAGGGGTTCAAGCAATGTAATGGGATTTGAAATGGAGTATTGTATTGTGAGTGGTAGCTCAATAGGAGGATGCCCCCTCGAAGAGGCAAGTGAACAAGAGAGGATCCCTTCCATAATTGGATCCATTGTATAATTTTTCCCTACCTCAAGGGTTTTCTTATAATAAAAGTGTGGTTCTTATATATTGTTCTCTGAATATTGGTGGTGTTTTTTGTATTCAAGTCTCAGGTACTTAACATATTAAGATCCAACCCATGCCTATAGATACTTGATTTGTAGAGTTAAGTCTTTCTTCATATAGTATCAGTGGCTTTACTCCAGCCATTTTCTCATTCATTAAGTATGGACCGTAATCGTTGTCATCGACCCCTTGCCCTTCATTGTTTATTTAAGACCAGAAAAAATTCCTCTTTTTTCCAATATACTAACCTTAAGGATAAATTTCATATAGCATAAAAAACATGAGAAAATTATGAAAATTGGTTGAGTCCTCAACAAATTTCAGTCTGGAAAACACCCATCAAGTCAACTCATCACAGTTTTCAAAAACTAAGCCTCCATAATTCGCTTGTGCCTTTTCTTAATAGCCCAACAAGCCATACCAATTTACAACACTTAAAACAACAAACATCATCAAATAAATAAATAAGAATATTACAAAAAATTCAATACCAATCTTACCGGAAAAAATGAAGACACAAATATTATACATAGTGAGTTGGCCATGCCACATTTGATACATAGTGAGTTGGCCATGGCACATTTGAACTTCCTCCTATATTGGTAGATATGAACATATTTGTGTATGCTAAAACAATTAGTCCCCGCAACATCAAAGTTCTTATAAGAACATACTCCTGATTCAGTTGCAAATTCCAAAATGAAAGTTGATAAAGCAAGTATTTAACGAGAAGGGAGTTGCGGACCACTAGATACAAGAGTTGGTTCAATTGGATGGAGATAGAATAATATCCTTTAAAAGAGCGTTGTCACACCTGCATAGGAGATCTCGATCCCTATCCACTGATAGGCCACTTGAAATGATCCAACCGAGAACACCTATCTTTGGGAACGCGAGTATTGTTCCATTATCGCGGCCTAAGTATCCCAGAACTAGTTGTGAGCCATATTAGGGATAAGTGTGTAATCCATAATCGTTTCCTTAAACAATACTATTGTAAGGCCAATTAACTTATTTAAAAGTTAGCATCTTTCAATATACAATCCATAACCTAGGGCCACAACCTACTTATGCTAATAGTATATTGTTGGGGAGATACCAAAGTTGATAGTACCTTTCTCCTCAGGGTCAGCCCCTGCTCAAAAGGAGAGGAAACATTGGTTATATGTTTTCCTGGTCGGGCCCCAAAGAGGGGGAAACATTCACTTCTTCCCAACTATATTTGTTCTTGGCAACAAATTCAACTGGATCTCTTACATGCTCCATAATTTCATGTTTCAGGCTATCCTTATTCGTCTTCATCTTGTGTATGCCTTGTCCTTGTCAATCATATGGCACAAGTCTATATAATCCATCTATCTTGGTCAGCATTTCAAAGTTGAGGATAGTTTTGTAACATCAAAAAATGGAATGGCCTTTCAACCTAGCCTATGGTTTTAAAGTCACATTCATACCATTTTTACTGCATTTATGTGCCTTGTTGTCTCCTTGGTTGTCACCTACTTGATTTTGTTGGCTTGATTGTCATAGCCTTGATTTCCTAGGTGTTGATTTTCATCACCATCATTTCCATTTTCATCCAAGAAGCGACTATTACATAATCCTCCCTTTTGTGTAGTGACTGCAGTAATTAGCAGCATAACCATGAGAATTCAAATAACCGACTTCATCTTCAAATTGTTTGTCATGGTATTGAAGACATATAATTAAAATCAATGGAATCCCTTAATGATGTTATAAGAAATAAGGTTGCAGTTACAAATCTCCCTGCAAACTTATTCCAGAGAATAGGCAAAGGCCAAGAGTTTGTATGCTTTCACCAGATGAGAAAATGGGTCTAAATATGGGAATTGGTTGGTTGTGGAGGAGAGAATCCAGTTAAGGATGCTTCTCTTGCTCTACGACATTGAATTCGAAGCCATCAGGCATGAACAATTGAGTAAATATACCGATAAAATTTGCATTTATGGCCACCAATTGCAATTCCCATTGCATGCCATCAAGTAAGTGTTTTTTTTAAGTTTTTCTCCATCCTTAGCTATTGCAACAATGAACTATCTCACTTACGCTCTCTTCCATGAAACACAAACCTTTTTTCTGCATTTCCAAAGTCTAATTTCTATAAATTATGTTGAGAGTAACTGGATCGACATGAGTGAGTGATTTCGATACTTGGAATCGAAACCTGCTAGAAGTTTTGTTGATGATGATCTATCGCTTAAGCACTTGCATGGTTAGCATCTGTGCCATGTGATTATCCATCTGGATTGGCACTTGCATGGTTAGCATATGTTCCATGTGATTAACCACCTAGCTTGGCACTTTCATAGTTAGGATATCTCTCACCTTCATGCATTGGCTAAAACTAGGACCCATGCCTCAAAATATTAAATGCTTATATTATGTAATGCCTAAAAAGTCTTTTATATTTCGTATAAACATTTGTGTACACCATGCATTT
>JASDQU010440304.1:85322-99035 GCA_032191745.1 Picea mariana | reverse complement strand
TTGATATTAAAAATAATGTTTGGATATGAATACATTTTAGATGATGATTTTCAATAAAAAAAAAATCAAATATTTTACAAATATAGTTTGAAAGTATTACAATAAACTTGTGTGTGCGCGCACGCGTGTCATTCCATTTGTGAAGGTTCTCATGGCTCCTAACTTGATGAGAAGAAACTCCAACAAGTGCGATTCCATGCCTTCTAAGCACGATGTATGCGTCTTATGAAAGGGGGTCGCAACCCCTTGATATGCTGATGCTCTGGCCTTTCAAGAAATGATATCAACTTATGCAATGTAACATCCCAAGTCTTAATCCTCACAAATTATAATGTAATTGCATAAATGTGAATTAGACTAGTGAGTTGATGTGTTGGGGCGAAGAGCCCATATTGATTAAAATATCTGAGGACCAAAATATGTATTATGTACATTGAAATGATTAATAAAAATAATAATCAATAGTTGTGACACGAGAGGGACAATAAGGATGGGAGGTTTGTGATTCCACAAGAGAGGGGGATAAAGGGGGTAGTATTCATGGGTTTTAAATCTCAAACCCTTTCCTGATTTTATTGATGAGTGAACCTTCTATTTTGTTGTTGAGTGTTTTCAAAGCTGATCATTGAATTCATGTAAGAGGTTGGGTGAGGAAGTCAACCCACTTAGTTATGACATCATGGGTTGAGTGTAATCATCCTTTTTTAGGGGAAGAGTGAGAGCCAAGCAAGCAAGGGAAAAGAAGGAAATTTGTATGGAAAAAGAGAAGAGTTTTTACATGCAGATTTTGGGAAACAATAGGAGAGTTGAGTGCTAGAAAGAGCACTATCCATGTTGTGCTTGAAGGAATCCATTGTTTGGTTGTGTTTATGTTGAGAATGTGGCATGTGATCCTGTAAAAACGATTTGTAAGCATGTAGTTCATTTTTCTGTTGAGGAAATGGTTCAAAAGTCTTGTGAAGGATATTGTGAGCACTCTTGGAGTAGCTGAGAGTTCCTGGAGTCCCCAGTTGTGAGATTCTTGGCCAACTGAGTGCACTAGAAGCCCTGATAAATTAATGGTACAACCTGGGGGACTGTGAGCAGTGAAGTGGGTACATTGTTTGGGTTGTGCAGGTTGTGGGGAAGATAGTTGGTGGATTGGAACTGTTGGAGTAGAACCTGGGTTTTGAGTTATTGTGTGGAGAGTGGACATCCAAGAGGACCAAATTTGTTTGTGTACTCATAGCCTCAACTCAAGGGTGGATTGTTGTTGAGAGAAATTGAACAACAAGCCTATAGCTAGGAGGATCATCCTTCATACATAGCCAATTGGTTATTTTACGAATAGATAAGTGTTTATGTTGTTTCTATTGTGATTATTTTTCTTTTTAAATAAATATTTGAATGTTGTGTATGTTTGTTGTGTGCTTACTAGACGCATTCATGTTTTTATAAATGTTGTTAGATGCATGTGTAAATCAACATGTCTATTTTGTTGTAATTTTAAGGGCTTGCAAACCCTCACGTTATTTGATATGTATGGGGAATTTTTTTAAATTTGTATTTAGTAGGTGGGTATATCACAAAGTGGTATCATAGATCAAGGTTCAAAATTGAGCTTGTATGGGCCAATAATCAATGTTGGCCCTTGACCAAGTTTTGGGAGATCCTTGGTCAAGTTGACCTATTTTGGGACTTCGACAGCCTATTGAAGACAAAGCAGAGATCACGAGATCTCGGCCCCTTTTTGGGTCCTTCTTGGGTTTTTGGGATTATGTAACGGGAATGGGATGTCGGACCATGGGTTTACCCATGTTTAGGCCTATTTTGTAAAGTATAAATAGAAGTCTAGGCAATGTAAGAAACGACCGATAGGTTGATGAGATAAGTGCTAGATCTATGTGATTGAAGGATTGTAAGTGTTTTATGTCTATGTGAGACTTGCAGAGCTAAGTGCAGGTCATTGTAGGAAGTTGTGGAAGATTGTGTGCTTAGGTATACTCGGGGAAGGAGGATCTAGTGAGATGCATAGATCTCATGTCCTAGGAGGAGTAGGATTTTGATGGCTTTGTGCTTGTAACTAATTGACTGAAGACAATAAAGAAGAAGAGTTGGTGGATGTAGCCCTGGGGTGGGGGTGAACCATGTAAACACTGTGTTGTTCTACTTTGTGCTTTAACTTGATGTGTTTATATATTCTCTTGCTAAGTGCTTTGATAGAGATAGATAAATATGCTTATGCTTTGTGCTAATGATGTGTAAGAATGTTAGATATGATCTATATGAATATGATTAGTGCTTCATCTTCTAGATCTAACCTATATGTTTATGATAAGTGCTTACATACATTAGATCTAAGTGAATGATGTGATGATATGTTCTATCTACGCAGTAGAATAGTGGTTGAATATTGATGAACTATCGGTGCTAAGTGCTCTGTCAAGTATTATAATCATAGATCTGTGTCCCAGCTAAGGTTGCAGACACCTGAGTCCTGCAACCACCCTGCCTCTACCTCGGGTGAGACTTCATCTTCTTCGCAGGTGTTGCCAAAAGGGTCGGTAGTTAGGGTTTTGTTGGTGCATTATTGTAGCGTTGAACCCTGGGTCTGCCCCTGTGCCAACAAATGGTTTTGTTGTCGGGACCTGAAACTATGATTGTTGGGAACTGAGGAAGAAGAAGCTTTGTGCAAAGATTCATCCTAAAATTGTGAAATCTCTGTGTGTATATCTATCTCTCTAGTGCACAGTACTCTACTTAGTTTAAGAAGCTCTGTACTGAAGAAAATAAGTCTGATCGAAAGAAAAGAGGTAAGATCTAAAAGATTTGTGCTTTGAGAAAGGTAAAAGTGAGAATTCTTGACTAAAAGAGGTAAGATCTGAAATCTTTGTGCTCTGAAAAAGTAAGATAAGTGGAAATTTTTGTTTCTAGAGTATGGATCTAGGTATGTTTAATAGATTCCATCCTAGCTTGAAAACTAGGGTACTAACAGATGAAAGAATGTTTGATATGAATAGATATGATAGGAATAGTGAAAGATATGTTATACCTATGCATAGAAAGGATGTTTGGACTAACAAATGGGTGTAGGATCCTAGAAAGAACTTGTTGCAGGTTATCTCCTATGATCCTAGTGTGTAGTACAAGAGAAGTTGGGGATCATTTAAAAGAAAGAGAGGATTAACCCTCTGTTACAGTTGCATAAGACTGGGACATCTTGCTAAGGAATTCCCTGGAAGAAGACCTAGTTGTCTTTGTTGCAAAGCTATGGACCATGAAGTGTTGCATTGCCCTAGAATGATTGCTAAGCTTGAAGGAATGAATCTGAATCAAGAAAACCCTAAGGAAGATCCAGAAACTAAGGTTATGGAAGAACCCCAGAAAGAATCAGAGAAAGTATTGGTACAGATGAAAGAAACCCTGAATGATCATCGACATGTCATCTTATCAGAGATCTTCAAAGAAAAAGAATGCATTGAAGCAAGAATAGGATACTTCGACATTGACTGTGTTCTATATGACGAAAAACAGGTGAATGTTATGATAGAAAGAAATTGGGAAATTTTAGGAAAGCCTACTATGACTCCTTCCTTGGGAGGAATAGGGTTATTTAGAGGGAAATTGATCAACCTGTGTGGGAGGCTCGATCAGATACCTATGAATGTCAATGGAACTTTGACAGAATAAGATTTTGAGATTATTAAATTTACTGAGGATTTCGCCCCATTTACCATGCTACTAGAAAAACCTTGGATTGAAAGAGATCAAGCCATAAGGAAAGAAGAAGAAGAAGTTTTGGAACAAAAGAAACAAGAGTTAAGAGATTTCATGACTAGAAGGATTACACACTTGATTGAAGAACAAGAGAACAAATCGAAGCTATCTAACACTAGAGACCCAGATGTCGAAGCTGCAAAAACATTAGGGGACCCATAGAAGACTTAAGTACCTACCCCAGAAAAAGAATAAGTATTACCCTTGAATCCTAGGAAAGAATCTCAACAGCGCGAAGTTACTATGTCAAAAGAAGATAAGAATCAGAATGGAAAAAGGCATACTGAGACGAAGCTCACTGTAAAGAAGGCTATAAATCTAAGTAAGAAGTGAGCTAAGATTGACAAGTTACAGAAGGTTCCAGAGGGAACTTCGCAGAAGGAAAATTTGCAAAATTGGAGCTTCACCGGGATATCAGAACAACGACACATGGCACTTCGCCGTGGCAAAGCAATATAGTCGTTGGGAACATTATAACTGTTCAAGCAATGCCCGAATGGATAGAAAGGAATTTAAGGTTTGCCACTAGACCATTGGACCACACCATAACGGACTGAACAAAGTTAATGAAGGCCTCATACATGTTGCAAGTGAACCGTTTCTGAGTTACCTATTTATCCCCTAGCGCCATGCACCAAAAACACTTTTGCTAACCGAGAGTTTGAGCCCACAGACTAAGTTTCTATTGCACAGTGATAATCGCACTCTTTTCATCTATTTCATTGCATTTCCTAAGTTAATCTTGAACCCGACATCGTTAATCCCAAGCGCGTATGTCCGAAGAGCTCACCGTAGTCGAAGAATTAGTGACATAAGTACTCCTCGAGCTGATGACTGAAAGAATCATGTCGGAGAGAGGATTATATATAGGTGTACAAGCTTCATCCACCAGAACAGTGCAATCATTCTCATCAACTGCCCACGTAGCCGGACCATCCTGGCCATCCGATGAAAAGTGAACCAAGCACAGCGATGATCTAGCGAATGTTAAATTGATCCCGAGTATATTACCCACCTATCTACCACCTCTGAGTGGCACAATAAATCGAGACAATGTACCTAGAGATTTTGAGTATGCCTTTGTCACTGCGTACCTCCCGAAAGGGATATGCATAGTTTGAGCAGACCAAGATAAGATTGCAGCGTTGAAATTTAGTGATTTCAACCTCGGTGACCGAAAGGTTTATAACATGCTTTCCCCACATAAGTATTTGACTAGAACTAAAGGAAATAATTCAAAGATCATCCTTCAGTCATGGACCCATAACCTCGCACAGTTCACCCTGTTGAACGTCATGAAACTTCCTCACTTCGGATGACACCAGGAGGTAAATGCATGTGTCAAGCTACTGCTCTCTTGTTACCATTGCAGTTATTTGTGGCTCAACTGTCGTATAATGGTTGATCCAACGTTGATCAATTGGATCATAGGGTTAAGTATGCAAGACCCTGATCCACAAGAGTTTTACCCCGAAAAAACCATGGATTGCGGTCTAGCACAGCAGATCAAGGATACTTATGGTGATTTCAAGAAGGGAACGTGAGGCTACAAGGTAGCTTCTATCGAGAGTGGTGCATCACGCCTCACCTGTCATTTGATTGTAGGGAAGTTAGTACGAAAGAACTGACCCACCCAAGTCACTGGTTTTGTAGTCGACCTCGTCAGGAAGTGCATGGAGGGCCTACAAATGAATTGGGTGAAGTACCTAGTGAACCAATGAGAACTCGACGGCAGAGAAGCCCAATATCAAGGGTATGAATTTCATTTTAGTTGGCTATTGATCCTGGTCACTTTTATTTCCTGGGAGATGATGGAAGGTGCAACCTTCCCGAACATCGAGCCTTTTGAACCATTGGTCGCGAAGTTCAATACCCTGTGGTACTCAAGCGATATGCACAAACAGTGGAAGTCAAATGTTGTTTTTCATACCTATTACAACCAGCTGAAGACATCCATCTAGTCCGAGCCTCGCATCACTCCGAACACCTTACACTGGTTCAAGCCCTTGATGAAGTTCATCGCAAACCAACATTTTACTTACATCACAGCGTAGGCTGACGAACACAAGAAACAACTGCAGTCATACCACAAGTTGACAGAAGAGGATCTGGAAGAGATCACTAAGAAATGGTTGGTAGACCTCCTTGTTCCAGTAGACCCTGTGGAGATATCTGACATAGACAACCCAAAAACTGCACAGGATACATCCGGATCTAGCTAGACAAAGAAGACCGAAGAAGTACACGATTTGAGAAGTGCCTTAGTGAAGACTTCTTCCATATTGCCAGAGCGAGGAGGTGATGGTGAAGAGATAAATGGTGCAGAAGATGAATAGAAGAAAGGTGAAGTAACATCACCCGGAGACGAGGAGGACCCCTCGAAGAAAGGAAGTTTTTCCCTCCGAAGCCTTCTTCCCGAAAGAAATCGAAAGCCTCTATGACTAAAATGCAGACTACCCTCACCTTAGATGATTTTGACTTCATCGTAGCAGCCCTAAATGATGCTTCTCTAGAAATAGCTAAGAAGGAAGAAGCAAAGAAAGAGGAATTGTATGATCAGCTTAAGACTGAACTCCAAGGGGTGCAGCAGGCCCTTCAGTCCCCTTCATTCCAGTCGTGCAATCTCCACTATGCCTCTGTCATTGGGAGCACCAAAACCAGGAGATGAACCAGCTCAACTCCACTAGCTTGCTGATACATTCGAAGCTCACCTTCGACGAGCACAAGAGGAAACAAAAAAATCCACCCAGGCTTTGACAAAAGTATAGGGAGTGCTTGTAGAGAAATGCAGTGCTACATAATGGAAAAATCATGCTCTCCAAGCAAAGTTTGATGAAGAAAAATCCCAACTACAACGAGAAAAGGAACAATTTCTCACAGAGCAACTTGAAGTAAAGGAAATGGTCAATAGAGAACTTCTCTTTGTGACAATCATAGAAGTAAAGGCCGAAGAGTGAGTTCCACAACAAGTCATGAAACTTGAAGAAGTGATCCAACAACTACAACAATGCATAGCAGATTTGGAGCTACACACAGTACCCGAGACCCCTCAAGATGTAAGAGACCAAAGTGAAGCAACCGCTAGGAGCACAATTGAAAGGCTCAAGACTCTTACCCTAGAATGTAAACAACTCATTGATCGCAATGCCCTGACATGTGAACGACTCGCTGAGAGTCCAGAATTAAGAGCACTGGAGTCGCAACTCCAAGAGGTGAAGTATCAAGCCGAAAAGATCTAGGTGCAGCTGAAAGCCCTGTCAGTCGTAGAAAGAATGAAGTGGTATCAATAGAAGCACACCACCCAGTAGAAAATCCATACTATCTAGAGCAGAGTTATGGAGATAACTCAGAAACTCCAACCTGTGCAAGATAAGGCCTATCAGTTGTTTACAAAGGTAGAAGGTCAAGGAGCAGAGCTAGAGCAGGTTGTCACTACAACAGAACAATGTCTAGAGGGACCTATCAATGATGCAATCATCCACGAGTTCGCTAAAAAAGAGGTTGTAGCACAGCAGCAGGTCGAAGCAGCTCAAGCCAAGCTCGAGGCGTTTGATGCAGAACTAGTTAGACCAGCGTGACTCGGGATGAGTCACAGGTAAGTGTTGGAGGCCTATTAGCCCTTAACCAAGTTTTGGGAGATCCTTGGTCAAGTTGACCTATTTTGGGACTTCGATAGCCTGTTGAAATGGATATCATGAGATCTTGGCCCCTTTTTGGGTTTTTGGGATTATGTAACGAGAATGGGATGTTGACCCATGGGTTTACCCATGTTTAGGCCTATTTTGTAAAGTATAAATAGAAGTCTAGGCAATGTAAGAAACGACCGATAGGTTGATGAGATAAGTGCTAGATCTATGTGATTGAAGGACTGTAAGTGATTTATGTCTGTGTGATACTTGAAGAGCTAAGTGAAGGTCATTGTAGGAAGTTGTGGAAGACTGTGTGCTTAGGTCTACTTGGGGAAGGAGGATCTAGTGAGCTGCGCAGGTCTCCTGTCCTAGGCGAAGTAGGATTTTTATGGGTCTGTGCTTATAACCGATTGACTGAAGACAATAAAGAAGAAGAGTTGGTAGATGTAGCCCCAAGGTGGGGGTGAACCACATAAACACTGTGTTGTTCTTCTTTGTTCTTTGTCTTGATGTGTTTATATCTTCTCTTGCTAAGTGCTTTGATAGAAATAGATAAATCTGTTTATGCTTTGTGCTAATGATGTGTAAGAATGTTAGATCTGATCTATATGAATATGCTTAGTGCTTGATCTACTAGATATAACCTATATGTTTATGATAAGTGCTTACATACATCAGATCTGAGTGACTGATGCGATGCTCTGTTCTATCTGCACAGTAGAATAGTGGTTGAATATTGATGAACGGTTGGTGCTAAGTGATCTGTCAAGTATTATAATCATAGATCTATATCCCAACTAAGGTTGCAGATACCTAAGTCCTACAACCACCCCTGCCTCTACATTAGGTGAGACTTCATTTGCTTCGCAGGTGTTGCCGAAAGGGCCAGTAGTTAGGTTTTTTTTGGTGCGCTATTGTAGCGTTGAACCCTGGGTCTTCCCCTGTGCCAACAATCAATGTGAATTGGGAAAATTTGTTGTTATAGATTTTGATATGTGACTGATTTGGGGAAAATGGTGAAAACATAGTGAAATCCAAAAATTTATGAGCATATTCAAGTTTTTATTTCCTCAAAGTTTCCGAAGAGATGATAGATGGAATCATTATGCAAGTTGCAGAGTTGAATTTGGCCAAGAATGTTAGATTCTATGTTTTAATAGTGAATTGAATAGTTAGTAAAATGAACAGTCTATATTATTTTGAACTTAAGAATCAATGGTCAAGATTCATCTATGAATTTGAAAAGGGGGCATTCCCGGTAGACTTGCAGAAAGTGGGATCTAGGAAAATCATGAGGTGTGGCATGAGGTTAAGTTTGAAGAGAGAATCCTGATGGTGCAAGCTTGAAAGAATGAGAGTAATCGATCACAACTAATCTCAATCCTTGAATCTATCAGGATCAAAAATACCTTATTGACCATCATGCAGATTAAGAATTTGCATCAATTTGGGCTATTGATTGGAATCACTCTCACCCATCAGATCTTGAGGGATTTTTTTTTTCAAGAAGACTCCTTTAGGATGATTTGTGGAGGTAACTCGACCTTCTGAAGAAAATATTTTGAAATATTATGGATAAGAGACAAGTTGAAACCTATTATTCATCTTCGAAAAGGAGGTTCCTGACGGTCTTCATAAAGGTTGTACTCGATGGAGTTTAGAGTCTGTTGACATGGGACAAATGTCGTTAAATAGATAAGGGTACTCCACGATACAAGGTCCCAATTAGACTTCACATCATTTGGATTGGGAGAGCCATCTAGATTTTGGCCTGGTTTCCATTACTAAGTTAAGGGCAAATAGATGGTTTAAATGCAATGGTATGCAGATGAAAACAAAACTACTTGCGGAAAGGAAACCTATTATATCCTATCCTAGCTAGGAGTGACTAGGGGTAACCAATGAATAGACCAAAGTATTAGTAATACTTGCATTAAATTTCACTCAAATAGTTATAGGAAAGAAACAAAGATCAATAACACATACATATACGAAAGAATAATCAGATAATTCTAAGCTATTCGTTCATATACATCAACCTACTCATCATCTCAAAACAATTTATGAAAGATAAAGACCATAAATGTGGAAAATTTATGTTCACAAAGAAAAGTATATACGTGAAAAGAAATCCTTATAATGCTTCAAGACAACCTAGCATTCACTTGAAATAGTTCTAAGCAAATAAACCACTATAAGACAAGTATTTCTCTCTATCAAAATGGCCCTAGGGATTCTCAATATCATATTCAGAAAAATTAGTTCTCCCAAAATTACAAAGATGAAGAGCCCTTTCAAAGTGGGTCTCTTTCCTATTTTATGGTTGTCTAAGTAACTGCCTATTATGGCTTCTTGAATTATGCAAGAAGTAATTACTTATCTCTTCATCTTCCCCTTCTCATTTTTCTTCACATGGATTACAATAGAGACAAAATATGAAATGTTGATATAAGAAAAAGACAAGAAAGGGAGGGGAAAGAGTAATTTCAAATTTCATCATGTGCTCCCTTAATTCATTTTTATCTCTTAAGTAATTTTCCCAGACATTATGGTGCCCTGAAATAGAGACAATTATGCAAAAGAGAAAGGACACTAAAGAAACCTTGTGAGCTACTGAAATCTAGGAGAGGGTCTTCATATCCTTGTTAAAATTTTCCATGAAATCATGAATCATGCTCTAGGATCTTGTTGGTTTCATGAGATGGTATTTCATTAAATCAACTATTAATTTGGTTGTGAATCTAGTGTCTATTTGTCTTTTCTTCATATTTTGTTCTAATTCTGAGAAACTTTGTTCATTATTCTTCAGCTGATGCAACTCTTCGATCCAAGGAAGATGGAATTTGTGGACCAAAATGTATGCTACTTCGTGGAGATTGGCACAAATTGCAACTGAATTACTCAAATCTTTCTCAATATTTTCCCTAGCTTGCTGACAATTGTCAAGTACATCATAGTTGAGATTATTTTCCCATTTCTTCATGCATGGAGATTCCGGCGGAGTGTCATGTTTTTTTTTATCCACTATTGCATATCATTCAAAACTTCCCTCATCATTGTGAACTCTGTGCTCTTGGTTTGGATTTTTTTGTGCTGAGCCATAATCTAGGTAGCTTTCTATTGGAAGACATGCAGACTTGCATACATATCCTTTGTAAGATTATGGAATTCTTTCCTAAATCCTTCTACACATACCTTGAATTCCTTGAGGTTGTCCTGGTTACTTTTTTGTGTTTGAATTCCTCTTCTAGGGCCCTTATCCTTTCATCATTTTCCTCAATTTCATGCACCAAGTTTTTTTTATGTTTCTTTGATGCTTGCTTGAAAGAGACATCGGATGAGTAAATCAAGAAAGGATCATCCATTACATATTTTATTACCTCATATTCAGTGGTCACTGACAAAGGAGTGTTTCCAAAAATTGGTAACTTTCTGGTTTTCTTCAAAATGATCTTACCTAAGTCCTTGTCAAACCTGAAAGCATTTAAACTGGCCAACTTACGGGCCTTCGACGGTGTATATGATCCTAATCCCAACTCAACCAATGGGAAATGTCCCGCACGTGGGTGGGATGTCTATCGATGATCCTAGAGGATCCATGTCCGTGGGGTCTACGTTAGTGTCTCTCTCTTCTTCCTCCTTCCTTCGTTGTTCTTCCACTACTAATGTTGCTTCCATTGCCACTTTTTATTTTTCTTCTCCATATTCCTTTGCTATTTATTTGTTGCCTTGGTTTCTACTAATTCTTCTATTTCTACTTTTTTTCATTGAATCGCAACTTCCTCTTCGTTTCTCTTCTTATTCTCTTTTGTTTTTGTTAAATTTAGAGTTTCTATTAAGTTCTTTTCAATTTACTAGACAATAATAACATAAGTAGGATAACTAAAAGAAACACAATCACAAGGTACACAATATTTTATCCGAGGAAACCCTCATGGAGGAGAAAACCCAGCAAACAATTCCTCAATAATATAATGCCAATACAATGCCAAGACTAAAGACAAAACCACCAAGAATAACCCAAGACTTAGCATGCGCCTCTCTTCTCTTTCTTCCAATTGCAGCTTCCTTAAAAAATTATTCACTAGATGAGTGAGTGGATGAATGCGGTGCCATCCTCACTTATTTATACTAGATGAGGGGGCACTAGGGTTATGGCTCTTCACCAAAAAGGTCTGACTTCTTCCAATATGGTTAAAACTGTTAAATTATGAGCTTGATTTCTTATGCGGATTAACTCTTTTATTTTCTTCAACACTTTGATTCCATCTTAATACACTTCAACAATACCAAATCATAATCGAATAGAAATAACTATGTAGATAAGTAAGCATGCACATCAACAAAACATATACCCTGGGGAAATCATGTACAGGGAGAAAAACCCCAGCAAACGATATTCCTTTACTGCATTAATAATGTAATATCACTTACAAATATCCACCATGAATGTTGTGCTCTTAAAGAGTTTGCCAAGATGACTCTGACCTGAAAAATACCTAAACAAACTTGTTGAAATAAACCTATGATATGCTGCCTCTATTGTTGATATACAACATTGATATGCTACTTTGGTATGATGCCTCTTTATCACTGATACGTGCCTCTATTGCTTCACCCTTAACCTACATATGAAAACTGTGTTGAAGAGAGGGGTCGACCTTTTCTTATATAGGCTAAAGAGGAGAAGAGGAGAGGCTCGAAATAGTAACTTGTTTTCATGCTCTAATCATAACTCAGCTTCATACTTTAGTTTGAACTTAGAACTAGACTTGAAACTGGTATACTCTAGTTCGAAAATAGAACTAGACTTGAGAATTCATTTACAACTCAACATTACACATTAGTTTGAAAATAGAACTAGACTTAAGACTTCAGTTGCAACTTAGAATTACACTTTAGTTCGAAAATAGAACTAAACTTAAGACTTCAATTAAAACTCAGCATTACACTTTAGTTCTAAAATAGAACTAGACTTAAGACTTCAATTGCAACTCAGCATTGCACTTTAGTTCTAAAATAGAACTAGACTTAAGACTTCAGTTACAACTTAGCATTACACTTTAGTTCTAAAATAGAACTAGACTTGAGACTTTAGTTACAACTCGACTCTTTACAAGGCAATTCTAAATTCTCTTCATGTTGGATAATGTTACACGTGCCAATGCACTAGATCAATACATTTATATCATTTGCAATATTGCGAATATCGTTTGTTTCTAGATCATAGGAATTTTATATTCAACCTAACTTTTGCTAAATGCCTTGACTTCTTCTCATGGATCACAAGGCTTGACTAGGCACATAGAGGTTGTACATTCCCCCTAAATTTTTCACTAGTCTGTCTATGCTCACAGAGGTTGTACGTTCCCCCTGACTTTTGCACTAGACTGTCTATGCTCACAGAGGTTGTAAGTTCCCCCTGACTTTTTCATTAGACTCACATAGCATCTCATTCATCCTGACTTTTGGTTTGACTCACAGAGGTTGTACATTCCCCCTAGATTTTGTCAATACCTCACAAGATTGGTTGATTCTCCAAATCTCCTTGGCTAGCCTTAGGGTGGCCCATATGGGCTCTCATTGAAGAATGACTGTCGATGCTTCCAAATTTAACACTGCCTCTCAGCTAGTGAGTCATTCTCAATCATGCCAATCTTTCCTCTCAGCTGCACAAACTTTCTCGAGGTTAGAGGCTTGGTCAGGATATCAGCTACCTGCTCGCTCATGGCTATGTATTGTAACTTTACTGTTTTTCTCTGGACCAAGTCTCAGATGTGGTGGTACCTCATGTCAATATGTTTTGACCTGTCATGAAATACCGGGTTCTCTGTCAATTTTATGCAACTTTGATTATCACAGTGAACCACCTTCATCTCGAGATTGTCTCCAAACAACCCAGAAACCAATTTTTTGAGCCATACTGCTTCCTTGCTAGCATCATTTACTGCAATGTACTCATCTTCTACTATACTCTGTGCAATGGATCCCTAATTCTAGGTTGACCAAGAGATCATAGCAGATCCTAAACTGAAGAAGTATCCGGAAGTACTCTTCTGATCCGCTAGGCTTCCTGCCTAGTCAACATTTGCATACCCATGCAGAAATAAACCACCACTTGATGTATATATCAGACAATAAGTAATGGTCCCTCTAAGATATCTCAAGATGTGCTTTACTGCCACCCGGTGTCTCTGTCTCAGTTCAGTCATGAACTGACTCATTGCAATCACTGCATAGCATATATCTGGCCTAGTGTGGCTCATGTACATCAATGATCCAATCAGTTGTCTATACATGGTGGGATCCACCAAATTTGAACTTGTAT
>JASDQU010440304.1:68653-79676 GCA_032191745.1 Picea mariana | reverse complement strand
AGTATTTGTTGGTGCGAACTTGATGCTTCTCGTGGTTGCAAACATTTTTTTCATGAAGGTTTCATTTTCCTCATAAATCAATTGGTAACCTTGTGGGAATGGACTTTTCATTGAGTAAAAAGATTCACGTGGAGGATCTAATAAAATTAATGATTAAATCTCAACGCATAGGTCCACTAAGGTTTGTACTTGAGTTTGATTTTGAAGTTTGTTTAGTTCTTTATTTTTAACAAGTGCCACTGCTTTGGCGATGTCCCTGCAAAATGATTTATGCAAATTGATTTGATTTGTGATGACAGAATTATGGTTGTAGGTAAAGTACAATAACTATCAATATGAAAAATTGATTATATTGTGTTCCGCAAAATGAATTTCGAAAACATAGGCTTCTTATCACTTTAAATGAAATTGAAACATGCATAAAAATTTCAGCAATAATACCATCAACATGTTCTCTCTCTACAAATTTCAAAAATGTATTTAATGTTAATGTTCCACCTGTTTTTGTTGGAGTGAAATGTGAGCCACATATGTTTGAGGTGAATGAAAGAATGTTGTCTAAAGAAGACATAATGATCTCCCTTTGAATTGTTGCCTCTTCATTTCTCTTTTTTCCCTTTATACTTTTGACTTGTCATAATCCTCCTCCGCTGCATCTTTATGTTCAACAAATATTTTTGTTATCCTTCTATGCCACCTCCATTTCCATCACCGATGTTAACTAGGTGTTCCACTAGTCTTACTAAGGAACCAATGAGTTTATGCCTGCATAACTGATATATGGAATCTTTCCCTTCCTTCATGACATATTTCCATAGCTCAACAACTGATTTTTGAGGTGACATTTGATTAAATTTCTGCAATTTTTTAACAGTGATCTAATTTTGTAACCTACTTTCTTGCCAATGGTAACTTATATACAAATTTACCATTTAGAAATTACAAATTCAATCAATAAAAATGAAATTGATTGTGCTCTGCTAACTAATGTAACTCGTGGGCCACGACTCTTTTTATTGTTGTCCCTATAGTTGTGAAATGTAGACTACTCACAACTATAGCGTCAACCTATAGAGTCTAGACCGCTTCTCTGCTCACTATTGTAGTGAAATAATACAAAGTGTTGGCTGCTAAACCCTAAAACTATGGTCTGGTGACACACTAACCACTCACAGGCACCCTAAGGCCATGTTCTGAGTCCTCGCTAATAAATCTTAGAACCGTGCGCAAAATATAGGAGTTTTAGGATAGTACAATTCAAATCTAGTAAATGAATTGTCCATACAAAGAGAGTATTTTGGATGTCAAATGAGCCTTCCACTCAATTCATATTTCAAAATGAAATTCAAAATAGCAGTTAGAACCCAATCAATACCTAACTTTAAATTCCTTCTTCTATTTCTACAACCTAACCAATGAGTAACCTCAGCCTTCAAGCCTATAGGTTGTACCTACCACTGTTGAAGTTTGAACCCTTTTCGTTGAGTTTGTGAAAGTGGTGTGCACCAAAACTCTTGAAGAAAACCATCAAATGTGAAAGAGAGTAGTCCTTGTTTGTGAAGTAGCTTTTGGATGCAAATTCCTCATATTCATAACAAACCTAGTAACATTACTATGAATATATGTCCTCACTAAGAAATTTCATCTCTATTGAAATTTCAAGACAGTCGACTATCTCTGCCACTCGAGGGGACTATGTGATCATATGAGTTATGACGCATCAAGAATCAAGTTTGTGAGAGAGGAAAACACACATCGGTTCTATTTTGTGAATGTGAGGGGAATGAATGGTGTCGGGTGTGTAAAATGTGAGAGGCTAACAAATCGCCCTGAGGGGAGGAAACAATAAACACAACAGGGGAGAGGAAAACCTGGAACACAACGTTAGGCAGGAGGAAGCAAAGAATAAAATTCTTGGGGTTAGTGTTAGGTTTAGAATTAAATTTTGATTTTTTAACCCACAAAAATGAACCTCTACACTTTTCAAGCGAACCCAAAACATGTTCAAATTCGAATTTGTTTTGAAGTTTGGCAAACATCAACAAAGTTATTCGAACTCATTTAAAATTCAGTGAATTTTAAACTTGATCCTTTAAATTCTCTAAACCAAATCACTTATTTGAAACCACTCAAACATGAAATAAATATGCTGCATTTTCTACATAGTATAAACAATGAAGTGTATAAAATTCACCTCTTATAGAGTCCATTTGGAGACCAGTGGAAACTATAGAAAAATTGTAAATAATGTAATAGAAAAATAATGAGAATGCAATGGCTATGATGAAATTAAAGAAAGACTATGAAAACAAGGATACATAGCAGCATTACCTGCTATCGTTGCAAGATAGTTAAGCAAAACCCATATTTTGCAGTGTTGATTGTAAAGCTATAAACCCAACAAAGGGGAAGTTGCCACATGGATCCTGATTTAATCATTCACTAGTAATAAATTCAAAGGCATGAAGAGGAACATGGACGAAGCCAATATCTAGAATCACACCCGCATTAAAATCCTTAATGACAAAGAATATATTCCTATCAGGATGAAACAAAGAAATTTTGAACTGCAACAGGAAAACATACCTCAATGGAACTGCCACAAGAATAGAAGTGATTGCAATGATTTTCAAATGGAGGGCATGCTTATTGTTACTGCATGAATATGTCTTCCCTGAGAAATCATTATCATCTTGTGCATCCACAAAAGTGACTGTGGAGCATAACGCCAATGTTGAAGCAACTATGGTCCACCATAGTCGACAACTCTTACCACAACCAAAAATCCCTGCATATTACACACACACACACACACACACACATACACACACATATATTATACCTATTAACAAATAAATGGTGTACAAAAATGTTTATACGAAAGATAAAAGACTTTTTAGGCATTACATAATATAATCATTTGATATTTTAAGGCATGGGTCCTAGTTTTATCCAATGCATGAAGGTGAGAGATATCCTAACTATGCAAGTGCCAAGCCAAATGGATAATCACATGGCACATATGCTAAGCATGCAAGTGCCAATCCAGATGGCTAAGCACATGACACAGATGCTAACCATGCAAGTGCTTAAGCGATAGATCATCATCAACAAAACTTCTAGCAGGCTTCGATTCCAAGTACCGAAATCACTCACTCACGTCGATCCAGTTACTCTCAACATAATTTATCGCAATTAGAATTTAGAAATGCAGAAAAAAAGGTTTTTGTTTCACGGAAGAGAGCGTAAGTGCGATAGTTCATTGCTGCAATAGCTAAGGATGGAAAAAAACTTTAAAAAAACACTAAATTGATGGCATGCAATGGGAATTGCAATTGGTGGCCATAAATGCAAATTTTATCAGTAAATTTACTCAATTTTTCATGCACAATGGCTTTAAATTCAATGTCGTAGAGCAAGAGAAGCATCTTTACTTGGATTCTCTCCTCCACAACCAACCAATTTTCGTATTTAGACCCATTTTCTCATCTAGACAAAGCATACAAACACTCGGCCTTTGCCTATTCTCTAGAATAAGTTTGCAGGGATATTTGTAACTGCAACCTTATTTCTTATACCATCATTAAGGGATTCCATTGATTTTAATTATATGTTTTCAATACCATGACAAACAATTTGAAGATGAAATTGTTTATTGGAACTCTCATGGTTATGCTGCTAATTACTTCAATCACTGCACAAAAAGGAGGATTATGTAATAGTTGCTTCCTGGCTGAAAATGGAAATGATGGTGATGAAAATCAACACCTAAGAAATCAAGGCTATGACAATCAAGCCAAGAAAATCAAGTCAGTGACAACCAAGGAGACAACAAGGCACATAAATGCAGTAAAAATGGTATGAACGTGACTTTAAAACCATAGGCTAGGTTGAAAGGCCATTCCATTTTTTGATATTACAAAACTATCCTCAACTTTGAAAGGCTGACCAAGATATATGGATTATATAGACTTGTGCCATATTATTGACAAGGACAAGGCATATGCAAGATGAAGATGAATCGAGATAGCCTGAAAGATGAAATTATGGAGCATGTAAGAGATCCAATTGAAGTTGTGGCCAAGAACAAACAGAGTTGGGAAGAAGTGAAAGTTTCCCCCCTCTTTGGGGCCCGACTAGGAAAATCAATAACCAATGTTTCCTCTCCTTTTGAGCAGGGGCTGACCCTGAGGAGAAAGGTACTATCAACTTCGGTATCTCCCCAATGAGATACTATTAGCATAAGTAGGTTGTGGCCCTAGGTTATGGCTTGTATATTGAAAGATGATAACTTTTAAATAAGTTCATTGGTCTTATGATAGTATTGTTTAAGGAAACGATTATGGATTTCATACTTATCCATAATCTGGATCACAACTAGTTCTAGGATACGCAGGCCACGATAATGGAACAATACTTGCATTCCCAAAGACAGGTATTCTCGGTTGGAGCATTTCAAGTCGCCTATTAGTGGATAGGGATCGAGATATCCTATACGGGTGTGACAATTCTCT
Organism: Picea mariana; assembly: GCA_032191745.1. Classification (NCBI taxonomy): domain Eukaryota; kingdom Viridiplantae; phylum Streptophyta; class Pinopsida; order Pinales; family Pinaceae; genus Picea; species Picea mariana. Next base: position 75,162 of record JASDQU010440304.1, on the reverse strand, counting down.
TTTAAAGGATATTCCTCTATCTCCATCCAATTGAATCAACTCTTGTATCCAATGGTCCACAACTCCCTTCTCATTAAATACTTTCTTTATCAACTTTCATTTTGGAATTTGCAACTGAATCAGAAGTATGTTCTTGTAAGAACTCTGATGTTGTGGGGCCTAATTGTTTTAGCGTACATCAATATGTTCAGATATACCAATCTAGGAGATAGTTCAAATGTGGCATGGCCAACTCACTATGTATCAAATGTGGCATGGCCAACTCACTATGTATAATATTTGTGTCTTCATTTTTTCTGGTGAGATTGGTATTGAATTTTTTGTAATATTCTTATTTATTTCTTTGATGATGTTTATTGTTTTAAGTAAGTGTTGTAAATTGGTATGGCTTGTTGGGCTATTAAGAAAAGGCACAAGCAAATTATGGAGGCTTATTTTTTGAAAACTGTGATGAGTTGACTTGATGGGTGTTTTCCAAAGTGAAATTTGTTGAGGACTCAACCAATTTTCATAATTTTCTCATGTTTTTTATGCTAGATGAAATTTATCCTTAAGGTTAGTATATTGGAAAAAAAGAGGAAGTTTTTTTGGTCTTAAAATAAACAATGAAGGGGAAGGGGTCGATGACAGCGATTATGGTCCATACTTACTGAAAGATGTCATGCTTAAGTATTCCAACAGCCATTACAAACCGGGGTCCCATGTCTAGGTGCTCATATGATATCCACGCGGAAGATATTTGAACCCAATAACCAACTGAAAATGATGCTCCAAAAAATGACACATGTCATGTGGATCCAAATAAGAAGATCCATCCATATAGTGGGAAAGGGTTATAGTTGAATCTAGAAGGAATAATACCACTGTATAATATGCAAGATGGACACCGGTAATCATAAATGGCTCATGATTTGTTACATTGATGTTCTCTACAAAAGGTGTAGTAGAGTCATCAAATAAAATATGAAAGTGGTTGTTATGCCATAAATGACAACTATCCATATACCAATCATCACAATCGGCCTCAAAATCATACCAAGCACAGACTTCTTGATTATATTCATCTTATGGTGGACATCAAGGATGAATATAATCAAGAAGNATGGCTCATGATTTGTTACATTGATGTTCTCTACAAAAGGTGTAGTAGAGTCATCAAATAAAATATGAAAGTGGTTGTTATGCCATAAATGACAACTATCCATATACCAATCATCACAATCGGCCTCAAAATCATACCAAGCACAGACTTCTTGATTATATTCATCCTTGATGTCCACCATAAGATATCTCTCCTGCATGCTATCCAATAAATCATGAATACTACAAAAACTATCACTGAGGCCATCTGCAAAGTCATGTAATGTGTCATGCATTTGGGCTTTGAATGCTTCAATCATCTGTAGAATTTCCTCGAGGGTTTGAGAGTGAATAGCCATTGGAAACACCACTTAAAATAAACAAAAAAAAATATCTATAAATTCTCTATCCAATGGGTCCAATCTGGTAGCAATTCGAGCACCATGTGAAAATTTATGGACTCTGCAATCATGTCGTCGTCACGAAAAACCCCCAAAAATGGTTGATTTTAAATCAACGATATCTTCACTTCCGTAACTCCGTTTTGGACGATTGTTTTTTGAATTTGGGTGAAATTGTGAGAGGAATGCATATCTATAATTTTTTTGAACAAATTTATCTCTAGCTGCTACCGAAATCAGAAATATCATGTGGTCGTCTGCGAAAAAAACCCTGAAAATTGCAGATTTTAAAATGCAATTAACTTTACTTCCCAAACTCTGTTTTAGACGATTTTTTTTTTAACTTCGGTTTTTTTGTGAGAGGAACTCATATATAAAACCAATTTCTACAAACTTTGCACCAAAACCTATAGAAATTGTCTGGAATGTCACGAGACTCTTTTTTTCCAAAAAAATAAATCTGCAAAAAACATTTTATATATTTTCCCACAATGCCTGCCAAGGAAAGTGATCTGATACCAATTGTTAAGTACTTGAGACTTGAATTAAAAAAACCACCAATATTCAGAGAAAAATATATAATAACCACACTTTTATTATAAGAAAACCCTTTAGATAGGGAAACACCATACAATGGATCCAATTATGGAAGGGATCCTCTCCTGTTCACTTGCCTCTTCGAGGGGGGATCCTCCTATTGAGATACCACTCACAATACAATAATTATTTTTATATCCCATTACATTGATTGAACCCCTTTATATAGTGATACAAACCACCTAAGAACGTTCTAGAGGAGGAACCTTCTAGTAAGTCCTCTTACATTTATTATATCTAACTACCATAGTGGGCCTTATTTAATAATACAGTGGACCCAGTCCACCTTATATTGAATGGCCTCCACTACCTATCTAGCTACATAACATAATAGCTTGGTCGACAGTCCATACAAGAGTCAATATAGGAAGAAAACCAGGCTTTCCTTGGCTCGATGTGAACCATATGAAAGAAGAAATTCAAACTTTATCATTTGTTATAAGTATATATGTCTCTCTTTCACAATGTAAATTCTATGATTTCACATATATACATGTAACTACTTTATACCCCAATGCATACAAGTTTAGGAGAACAATACAGAGCAATTGTGCAAGTGGACAAGGACATTTTTTGTGGGTGGATATGCTCATAGCTTGTAATGCAAAAGCAACATGACTCAACTTTGATTGGTACTCTAAATTCAGTTTTTTCATAACAAGATTGAATGACTTACAATTGAATTGCACCACTCTGGTTTCTTCTTTCCAACCATTTTCTCTAGTATGGCTAAGCTCTTCTCCTCAAACAGTGTCATCAGAAAATTTGATTTGGAAATATTTGGAAATAGAGGTCATGAGTATCATTGAGGCATTCTGGTGAAGGATGTTCTATCAAGGCAGTGGAGACTATTTCTGTAGAGTTGTAAGGGTTGTTGTTTCAGAGTTGTCAAGGAAGTGGAGACTGTTGCTACAAAGTTGTCAAGAGGTATTAGAGTTGTCAAGGCGGTGGATACGACTGCGATAGATTTTTTTTCTTGAAGTCACTAACATTGACAAAGCACTAACTAGGAAGGATAATTAATGTATGTTAATGCACTGATGATACCATTGATGCATGTTAATGCATTGACACTCACAACATAAGAAAACAAACTTAAAACCTTAGGTTATAATGAAAACATTTGCAAAAAAATTTCATTGTGTCTTGGCAATAAGACTTTGGGAAGAAAAGAAAAACTTTGAAAAGAAACCAAAATTAAACATTGGGATGAGCGAAGACAATAATACGACATCAAATATATTTTCCAATTAGACAATGAAGAATAACATTTTTTTATTATATAAAAAACAAAATTTTAAATTCTCTATGTCGAACATTAGAGATTGAGCAAAAATGTATAGTCAATGACCAAATTAATTCTAAGTCAACAATGTATCGAATGCTAGAGTCCCTGCACTAGCATTCGACAGGTACTAATAACAATCCTAAAGTGTATATAAATATTTAACAATCCTTATGGCTGTAGCAAAAAAATCACTATATCAGCAATAATATCCAACACAAATCACTTGTATATGGCTCAAAAGATGTGCCTAGGTTAGTAGAGGGTTAGGGAAGAAATTTAGGCCTAGTCTAGGGTTAGTCACCTAGGATTAGTGCAACCTTAATGGTTGTAGGTTAGTTTCTATTACAAAATAAATTTGTAGTGGTTGAGAGGGGACACCTCAATGAGGCAAGAGAGCCAAAGGCTCAAGGAACATTTCCCCAAAGAGAGAGACTTAAAACTTGTAAAATCAAGTTTTCCAAGGGAAATATTTTGTTTCCCCAATGCAATAATAAATTACTAGTGCTCTTAACGATTGGTTTAATGGGGTCATGGAAAGAAATATCTAGAGAAGCTACCTCCTTGGGGGTGTAAATCCTCTTACTCCCCAAGGAAATTTTCTCTAGCTAGGGTTTAAACTAAGAGGGTGTATGCCCTTATACTTCTCTTAGAAAACCCTTGTTTAAGCAATAATATGAAGCATAAAATGATGAAGACTATGGTGGGGGTGTATTCCCTTATACTTCCCACCTAGCTCCTAGTACAATAACCTTGACTTGAAACAAATGATAGATAGAAAGTAAAAACCATACCAATTTCAAGGGAAAATGCTAAGGTAATTGATCCAGATTATTTTCAGAATGCAATGAAAGCAGAGATATTACAATGAAATACACATAAATATTTCCAGAAACAGAGAAAAACAACAATACATGATTTCTATTAATGAAAGAAATGCACATAGACTGTAAAAATACAAAGTGCAAGACTCGTTAGAATGGTGGTGAAGAGATGTGACGGCTACGCTCCTTTGCAAGCAGATGAGTACAATGAGGATCTGAAGGTATTTTTACAATAAATATGAATGCCAAAACCATAGACATCCAAAAACCTAACCCTAGGAGATGAAGTGCCAAAAGTCATGTGGGCCTCATTGGGGTAAGTTAGTACATCAACTTCTCGGGGTCATAAATTTTGCATACGATCTCCGTTTTAGGCATGTGATAGCCCATTGGAAAGGTATTTTCAAGAAATACACATTATACCATCAAAATTTAACTCCGTTAATAGTTTGACTAAGGCAAGCCCAAAAAATGTTGTTTAGGGCCTCAAAACGACCCCAGAAGTACATAAAGATGTACTGAGATGAAAAATGCTAAAATAGTCAATAATGAAGTAGCTTCTGAAGTTGGAAGCACACACTCTTTGGAAGGATTTTGAATTGTGTCAGATTCCTTAGAGGCATTCTGACTTCCCTCAAACCCATTATTGTATATTAGACAAGACACACATTTTCTCCTGATGAATTCATCAGGAGAGATTGTTGTTGTTGACAATACTGGAGTACCTACTGGACCTAACGTAGGATTTGGAGTAGAAGATCCACTTTCTCAAAGTGAATCATTTAGGACCCTGTCTCACACTTTCGAAACTTTTAATCCTAGTTCCATCCCTTTGACGGTACGTGATCTTTACAACAACCTAGGAGTGAGTCCTGATCAACCTATGGCATCACAAGTGCCTGATACGTCTGTTACCTATACAGTAACTTTAGACCATTTTTACTGGTACTACCAGTAGTGTCACCACCATTTTAGACCAAGTGTTGGTTGGTTCTTATTATCGCATAGTTTGTAGCTAGGTCAAAAAAGGTAGAGGATAGAGGCCAAACTAGCGTAACAGGAACCTACCCCACCAAATGTCACCTCAATGGGGAGGTTCTTTCTATTTAGTGAGGTTAGCCTAGGGGAGATGTCCCCAGAAACTTTGGATTTTGAAGAGGCAAAGATATAAAGGTTAAGGTCAAAGTCCCTCCTCATAGGTTACCACCAAGATCAGATAGTCCGACTAATCAACCAATAAATGAAGTGTATGCCCAAATGAGAACACCTGCCTGGAACAAGACAATAGCAAAAGAATATATGCAAGCTATATTTCAGTGGGTTAGTACTTCATGAAACTATCTGACATCAATTTATAAGCAATGTGAAATAACAAATATTAATGAGATCAACATTTTATCAATATAGTAATGGAAAAGTATCAATTCATCAATAACTATTAAGATGATGTGGCTAACAATGTATTTAATCAATCATTTACTCAATAAATGCTTTCAACCATCATCTAATTACTTATCATCAAAATTTGTTGCATCAAGGTGGAATAACCAAGTGTGACATTAGCCTAGTTAGGGTTAGCTAGTTAGTTAGGGTTTCAAATTCAAAAGTTTTTGAAAGGTTGTTTGAGAACTATCACTTCAACGTTGTGGAATTAAGATCAATGCCTAGGGGTAGATGGAGTCAATTTATGAGAGGAAGCAAAGTTGAAGGAATAAAGGCTAAGGACAAGAGGGAAGGGTTCTAGAGTGTTGCAATGGCAGGGCCCTAGAATCAAAACCCTAGGGGAAAGAGGCTCACTCTGGTGTTGTTGAAGCAAGGCCTCGTGCTCTTTCCTCCTTCCTTAGGTAAAACTTGGCAAAACGGCTAGCAATAAAGATGAGTTAAAACAAGAGGATGAGGTGAGGGAGAGTGCTTCAATGGCAAGGCTCTATCACCAAACCCTAGAAGATGGACCACCCTAGGTGTAGATAACCTAGGCCTGGGATGTCACCTCCTTCTTAACCTTTAAAAATTGCAGCTAGCACAAGGGGAAAAAGTGAAAAGAGTGTAGCAAAGGCTAGGCTCTTTCTTCCTTCTTCAATGGATGAATATTTCTCTCTAAGGGGACATGAAACAAGGACCTACTTGTGTGCTTGTCACCTGGGGTTTTAAAATCAACAAATTTATAAGCAAATGCAAGAATATAAACATACAACCATTCAATTAAGAAGTTTTGCAAGAAAAACACTTACATATCATGATGAAAAGCATATGCAAAACCTAGTTGTAAACCTTCCTTCAAGAGAAATGCCAAACATGCCAAGAAAATCCTTCCATCAACAA
>JASDQU010440304.1:27714-54090 GCA_032191745.1 Picea mariana | reverse complement strand
ATTTGAGAGCTTCACGCCCGATTGGAAACAATGGAAGCAGCACAAAGAAGAGCACCTGACATTGGGGATGTCAATGATGCAGAAAGTGAAGAGGTTGAGGTTGAAGAAGCTGCAGGAGAGGATGTTGCAGAAGAATGTTTGTTGAGAGCAGTTTCCAGATTGGGAGGCAGAGCTAAGATAGAGGTCCCCATGTATGAGGGAAATCTAGATGCTGAAGAACTGTTGGACTGGATAAGGTCCATGGACAAACACTTCGACTGTGAATATGTTGATGAGGAGAATAAGGTGAAGCAGGTAGTCACCCGGCTAAAATGGCATGTAGCACTGTGGTGGGATGAACTACAAGCTGAGAGGAGAAGTAAAGGCAAACAGAGGATAAAAATTTGGGACAGGATGGTAGCCAAACTGAAGGCTAAGTTCATACCCAAAGACTACTAGATCAACCTGTTCAGGAAGCTACAGAACCTGAGATAGAAAGGGATGGCAGTCAAGGGGTACAGCGAGGAGTTCTACCGGCTAAACATCAGAACTGGACAAAGGGAGATAAGACAAAGAAAGAGTCGCCAGATATATAAATGGCTTGAGATATGAAATCTAGGATGAACTTAGCATGATGTCAGTGAGGACTATGGAAGATGCTTATCAGTTTGCACTGAAGGCAGAGGAGAAGCTGGCCAAAAAACAGAACCAACAAGGAAGAGGCAAAGGCTTGATCCCAAGCAAAAGAAAAGGGATTTAACTGTGACAGAGCACATTAGTCTAAGGACGAGGCTGAGAAACCACACAATCACTCAGAACAAGGAGGAAGTTCATGAGGGAGACAGAGTGGTGGAAGAAACTCTTCTAGAGGAAGAGGCAGAGGAGGAGTAAGGTGCTATAATTGTGGAAAGATAGGGCACATGTCCTGGGAATGTCCTGAGAAGAAGAAGGAAGGAGGAGAAGCTCACATTTCAGAAGCACAACGAAGAGATGTTGAGGCAGAAGGAGCAGAGGATGGAGCATCCCTAATGTTGAGAAAAGTTCTCTTAAAACCAGAGGCAGAAATTGAAAAACCAGTGCAAAGAAACAGTCTCTTCAAGACAACTTGCAAGACTAAGGATAACGTATGCAAGGTGATCATTGACAGTGGGAGTACTGACAACCTAGTATCCACAGAGATGGTGGAGAAATTGGAGTTGAAGACAACTGCACATCCAAGGCCATACAAAGTCTCATGGTTGAAAAAAGAACACCAGGTAACATAGCTAAACAATGCCTAGTTAAAATGAAAATAGGAGGATATAAAGATGAAATCCTATGTGATGTAATTCCCATGGACATATGCCATATTTTGTTGGGAAGACCATGGCAGTTTGACAGAAACGTCATTCATGATGGGAGGAAAAACACATATACATTGGAGAAGAATGGTAGGACGCATATGTTGTTGCCAATGGAGGAGAAGAGAGCGAAGGAGGAAGCCAACACAAGCATACTTCTCATGAGTGGGAAGGAACTCCTGAAAGAATTCAAGGAAGAACATGAGATGTAGTTCACTGTGGTGAGGAAGCCCAAAGTCATCCTTACGAGTACATCAATGGATGATTTTCCTGATGAATTTCAGGAGCTGCTAGATAATTTTGCTAATATAGTGGTGGATGAGTTGCCAAACTCATTGCCACCCATCAGGAGTATCAGTCATCATATTGACTTGATACCAAGAGCAAGCCTGCCGAACAAGGCATCATACAAATTAACACCTTGAGAAAATGAGGAGGTGAAGAACCAAGTCCAAGAATTGCTGGATAAGGGTTTGGTCAGAGAAAGTTTGAGCCCATGCACAGTACCAACTGTGTTAAGCCCAAAGAAAGATGGAGGATGGAGAATGTGCACAGACTTGAGAGCCATCAACAAGATCACCATCAAGTACAGATTTTCTTTACCGAGAATGGATGATTTAATGGATTGCTTAAGTGGAGCAAATTTCTTTTCTAAGATAGATCTGAAAAGTGGATATCACCAGATCAGGATGAGAGAAGGTGATGAATGGAAAACAACCTTTAAGATGAATGAAGGTCTGTATGAGTGGTTGGTTATGCCATTTGGCTTAATGAATGCCCCGAGTACTTTTATGAGGTTGATGAATGAAATTCTAAAAGATTCCATTGGCAAGTTCATGGTTGTATATTTGAACGATATACTGGTCTTTAGCAGGACTAAAGAGGAGCATTTGAGGCACCTAACACTAGTAATGAGGAGGCTACAACAGGAGAAACTGTTGATCAATTTGAAGAAGTCCTCTTTTATGAAGACAAAACTCATTTATTTGGGCTTCGTGATCTCTTTGAATGAACTGAAGATGGATCCAGAGAAGGTGAAAGCGATCAGAGAATGGTCATCACCAAGGAGCATGTTCGAGGTAAGGAGCTTTCATGGTTTAACAAGTTTTTATAGAAAAGAGACTTCAGTGGGATTCATGCACCCATGATGAATACAGTAAAGAAGCGGCACAAATCTTTTAAATGGACAGAGGAGGCTGAAAGGAGCTTCAATATACTGAAGGAGAAGATAACAGAATGACCAATTCTGGTCTTGCCGAATTTTGGGAAGACATTTAAGGTAAGATGTGACACAAGTGGAGTTGCAATAAGAGCAGTTCTGAGTCAAGACAATCGACCTGTTGCCTATTTCAGCGAGAATTTGAATGAGACTAAGAGGAAATACTCCACATATGACAAGGAGTTATATGCCATAATTCAAGCATTGAAGAAATGGAGGCAATATCTTGTCCCGCAAGAGTTTGTCTTGTACAATGATAACCAAGCTTTACAATTCATAACTCGACAAGAAAAATTGAATTAGAGGCATGCAAAATGGGTTGATTTTATGAAAAATTTTACTTTTGTCATAAAACATATTGTTGGGAATACTAACAAAGTTGTTGATGCGTTAAGCAGTAGATGTTTAATTCTGCAAGAATTCCAAATGAAGACCTTGGGGTTTGAACAACTTAAGGATATGTATTGTGATGATACAGATTTCAAGGAGGCCTACGATGCATGTACAAGCCCTGTACTAAGAGATAGAATTCAGTGGATAGAGTATATGGTTCAAGAAGGATTGTTTTTCAAAGGAAATTAATTGTGCATACCAAGATGCTCAATGAGGGACAATCTTCTGAAGGAGAAGCATAGTGGAGGATTGGCTGGACATTTTGGCCACGGTAAAACATTTTCACAGCTGAGAAGTTCATACTATTGGTCAGGTATGAGAACAGAGGTGATAAAGTTTGTGAACAAATGCAGGATCTACCAACATGCAAAGGGGAAAAGACAGAACACTGGATTGTATCAACCATTGCTAATACCAGAGAGGCCTTGGGATGCAATAAGCATGGATTTCATGTTGGGATTGCCAAGAAAACAAAGGGGATTCGATTCCATATTTGTGGTGGTGGATAGCTTTTCAAAGATGGCACATTTCATCCCATGCCAGAAGACCAGTGATGCAACACATGTTGCAAATTTGTTTTTCAGAGAAGTTGTGAGACTTCACGGTCTACCCAAGAGCATTGTCTCAGACAGAGACACAAAATTTGTTGGTCACTTTTGGAGGACGTTGTGGAAGAAGATGGGGACAAATTTGTCCTTCAACTCAACTTATCACCCTTAGACAGATGGGCAGACTGAGGTGGTAAATAGAAGTTTGGGAAACTTATTGAGAAGCTTGGTTACTGAACACCATAACCAATGGGATCAGATTCTGCCACAAGAAGAATTTGAATACAATGACTCACCAAACAGAAGCATTGGAAGGAGCCCATTCCAAATACTCTATGGAATAAAACCCAGGGGAGTGTCTGAGTTAAGGGACTTGGAATAGGGAGAGATCAAAAGCGCTGGAGCAAAGGATTTTTCTACTGAAATGTAGAGACTCCATAGTCGGATCAAAGAACAATTACAGAGTTCTAACCAGAGTTGATCAACATCACAGGTAACTTCAATTTGAAGTGGGAGATCAGGTTTTAGCACATCTCAGGAAGGAAAGGTTCCCTAGAGGAACATATAACAAATTGAAGATGAGGAATATAGGACCCTGTAAGATCTTGAGGAAGTTTGATGCAAACACCTATGAGATAGAGCTACCAAATGGTGTTGGCATTTCACCCATATTCAATGTCTCAAACCTGTACCCTTACAGGAAAGACGATACAGAAGGATCAGAAGATCAAGGAAAGATTCAGTGGGAGAAGAAGATGCCTGTGGCAGAGATGCTACAGATGGAGAAGATTCTGGATCATAGGATTGGCAAGAAGACCAGGAGGAAGACTTATTTTGAGTATCTGGTGAAATGGAAGGGATGCCCAATAGAAGATGCCAGTTGGGAAAATGAAGCTGCTATCCAGAAGCAGGGAAATTCAGTAGAGGAGCTCATGGACAGGAGTCCATGAATTTTTGTCAAGGGGAGTATGATGCAGGAGCATCGTTGGCAAGAACACAGAGGCGGGACCACTCAACACGTGAGAGTACTTCCAGAACTTCAACATGGGCAGTTACAACTGATTTCAAAATCTGCCTCCACTCAACACCGAAATTCACCTTTGGAGGCATGCTTGAACCAATGTCGAATTTTATCCTTTGAGGCAAGTTTTGAAATTGTAAATAGAGTATGAGTTTCCACTTCGACTTTGGAATGCGACTGAAATAAGATAGCATAGGATGAATTTTAAAGTAGGAAAGTAGTCAGGGGAAACCCTAGAAACGTTTTTGAGTCATGTAGAAGTTTGTACACCCAGTTAGAGGGAGTTGCAATACAAAGAGAAATTAGTTGTAAGAGAGAACTGCGAGTTAGCAGGAGATCTTAGTGTTTTGAGTTACTGTAATTTTGAATGTATTTTGTAGCCATTGGGCACTTGTGAATGTAACAGAATGGAAAATTGATCCAAATGTATGTTGTGTGGACTGTGTGCATTTTCCGGTTATTTCTGTTTACATGAACAAGTGGATGGAACTGTGAGTTTTTCCAGTTTCAATTGTTTCTCTTCATTGGAAGCTCTGCAAGGTGTGCATCGAGCCAGAGAGGAATGTAAGGAGATCAGGAGGAATTTCTCTACGAGAAATACCATGGATTTGTGTTATCGAAATCCCTCAGACGCAAGGAGTGTGGGGGAAATCGAAGTCTGAACTAGACAAAGGTCAGGAGGGATAATGCTTTGGAAAGTGTTATCGAGATCCAGAAACTATTCCTTGGAAGGAACGAAGACCAAGTCTTCGAAGACTTAGAAAATATCTAAGTCTGAAGTGAGTAAAAGATCAGGAGGGATAACGTTGTCGAGCGTTGGATCACGATGGAGAATCCCGTGGACCATTCAATTTGAGGTAGGAGCACACACTTCAACACTGTGTATATCTAGGAGAGGAGATCTTGAAGATATGAATGGATGGTGGAGAAATCTCGAGGAGAGTCGCAAAATACCGCAAGCCGTTGGATCAAGTGGAGTTGCGAGGAGGTCAGTGATGGGGAAGAGATCTGACCATAGATCTGGAGGGCATTGTGGGTCATTGATCAAGCACCTCGAGCTTTTGGCATTTCGACATTTCGGTATTTTGAAAACCAGGGATTCCAAGGAGTAGAGATATCCCATGCACCCAGATTTCACTAAACGCGAAAACCTGAAGGAATAGGCGTTGGGACATTTCGGCATTTCGGCAATCGAGTATTCCAAGGAGCAGAGATATCCCTTGCATTTTGATTTTGTGAAACGCAAAAACCCAAAGGAATAGGTGCTGGGACATTTTGGCAATTGGGGGTTCAAAGGATGAAGGGACGGGACGCTTGACATGTGAAGTCCCGACCCACGATATTTCGGCATTTCGGCAACCAGGGGTTTGAAGGACAAAGGGATGGGATGCTTGACTTGTGAAGTCCTGGTCCATGATATTTCAGCATTTCGGCAACCAGGGATTCGAAGGACAAAGGGACGGGACGCTTGACTTGTGAAGTTTCGGTCCACGACAAGCACCCTTTTTGGCTTAGCGCAAGGTCATGGCTCTTGGTAGTGTGTTGTGGGAGCGCACGCTTGGCGCTTGGAAAAGCCAACTGAGCATTTGTGGGGGACCTGTGTGTTCGTTCAAAGGATTCTAGTTTGGAACCAAAAGAGCCATTTCGGCTCCAGAATCAGAATATCCTGACCGGGAGGTCATGCAGCCCTTAAGAGGGATAGGGGGTCTGCATCAGGAACATACCTAATCAACCCAACCTTGTGGGCTATCTGCCTCAAAATCCTCCACAACCAAATCTTTCAAGACTGTCTAATTATTTTCAAACTTCTTATGGTCCTACTGGTATACCTACAAGGCTTCCCCCTCAAAACTACCAGTTTCCTCAAGTGAACCGACGGTTTCCTTTTCTAGCCACTTTGGATTTACCTAATTTGTCTAGGATTTTGAATGATCCTATTTTTCATTCTCCTTACTAGCCCATCATACCGGCCAAGTTACCATCCAACATTCCTAAATTTGACGATCAAGAAGGAGAAGATTTGAATAATCATGTTATGACTTTTCATCTGTGGTGTTCATCCAACTCCTTGATGGATGAATCCATAAGATTATGACTTTTCCAACGAACTCTCACGGGTTAGACAAAAAAATGGTACATCAAGTTACCGCGAGGATTCTTCAATGAATTTAACACCCTAGCCATGGCCTTTTTGACACATTACTAGTTTCCAATTCCATACGAGACAGGAATTGAAATTTTGAGTTCTTTTAAAATATCCTCGTCCACTCATATTTCTGATCACATCCATGAGTGGAGGAGGAAAAGACGCTTAATTAAAGTTCCTCTTCCTGATCAACTATTGGTTGAGTAGTTTACCAAATCACTCATTGGACCTATTGCTCATGATGTCTCCATGGGTGGTGTTGTCACTGAGGAGTAGGCGATTAGTCGTGCTCAGTACCTGGATCTCATGTATTCGCAAATGATAACTCTTTAGGACTTGATCCTTGACGCTCCTCGTCCTTCCATGAATCCCACCCCAACACATCCAGTAGCTTCTCATGCTACTGATGGTGTGATTGGCACCTTCCATGCTAAGACTCAGTCTCCACCAACCAGTCACACCAATCCTAAATATAATAATTATAATGCACAAAATGCTCCTACTCCTACTCCTTCTGTCGTCAAAACTGCTAAGGTTAATTCGGTTCAATCCACACCTATCGAAAAGAACCAAAATAAAAATAAAGGGAAGGGTAAGAATAAGGAGGACAAGAATAATAATCCACAATATGATAAATCCAAAATGCAGACCGCTGATGAGAAAGAAAAACGTAAACCTCGTTACCCTTTCCTTATTTGTGGTGACGATCATTACACGAAAGATTTTCCACTGCGTGTAGAGGTTACTAAGTTCCTCCAAGGGACCGAGAAGCCTCCTACACCTATCATTTTGTCACAACCTTTACCTGCTTAGTAGCAGGCCCAACTAGTCATTCATGACCAAGCTTCTCCTTCTACCTCATCTTATGTCCTTATGTGTACTGATGACTCTAAAAAGAACGAAGTTGCAGTCACAACTCGAGCCAAAGATTATTCTTCATCGAAAGAGAAATTTGATGATATACCACCTTCATTGGTTCAACCTCCTCCCCCAACTTCACCTCCAAATGGTCCTCTTCATCTCGAAATACTGGGTCTCGATACAATTCTTCGTCCTCCTCCCAAGGGCATTGTTCAAAAGTATGTGTTCAATCCTCATGCACGTGCTGCCAAAAACTATAGTATTGTAGAAGACCTTGCGCAAACACCCTCTGTGATGTTAGCTCTTGAAGTCCTTCAAAGTTGTCCTACTCAACGGAAGGCACTGTTAAAGGCCATTGGTGGAATTGACCCTACAGATACTAATTTGATAATAGTTTATTTGGAAGATCACATTTTAAGGCTTCTTCCTCAGTTAGCATTTCAGATCCAAGTTGTTGAAAACAAGAATATATGTAGAACTGTTATTTATGAAGGAGCCTCGAATTGCGTTATGTCTGTTACTTGTTGGAAATCTACTGGCTCTCCTACCCTCACTGAATCACAAAATACACTTAAGGCCTTCAATGGTACAGGTTTTAAACCTTACGGTGTTCTTCCTTCGTTGTCTATTATGTTGGAAGGTAAATCGGTTAATGTCGAGGTTGAGGTCTTTGATGCACCTCTTAATTATAACCTTTTACTTGGCCATAGATGGATTGATTCCATGCATGCAGTTGTGTCTACCCTTTTTCATGTTTTACGATTCCCACACCAAGGAAAGGTTGTTACTGTTGACTAACTGGCCTTCTTTAATTCTGATTCCCGTACTAGCAACGTTCCTTTTATCTCGAAGACACCTCCCAGTTACGAGAATGTCGGCGTGGGTCTTTTAAAAGATTCAACCTTGATGGGTACATTTCCAATCCCACCACCCGATATTCCTCCTCCTTTTTTCACCTCAATTAACATGATCTCAACCATTTTTCATGAAACCCCTGAGTCATATGACCCATGGGTAGTACCTAGCTATGGTGACTACCTTCATTACGATGACAAAATGCCTTTAAGTCTGGTCGAATCCGCTTATCAAGATATTCAATCAACAACCCCCTCTCCTCCTTATCTATGTGATTCATCTTCAGATCCTTTCCACGTGATCTTTCCTACTGATGAGATGATCATGTCAGTCATGTCTATGGAAGACACTCCATGGGATGATGGGCATCATCGTTCCATTCTTTTCCTAGAATGTGATACCATAGAGAGCTACCAATGGATTTCAACTTCATCGACCGTTGTTATTTCTTTCATTCCTGAGTCAACACATAATGTTTTGTACGAAGGGAACTTGAGTAACATTTCACCTACCGTCCCTCTTGACATATCCATTAAACCTAGAGTTGTGGAGAATGTTCATGTTGGGGCCTCATGTTCTCTTGATGAGGTCCACACTTATAAATCCCTTTTCCAAGAATTTTGTGACGTTTTCTCCTGGAGTTATGAAGAAATGCTAGGTATTGATCCTGATATCATTGTGCATGAGATTAATACTTACCCAGATGCTAAACCCATTCGGTAGAGACTTCGCCCAGTACATCCACGCAAAGCTGTTGCTAGCAAGATTGAAGTTGAAAAACTTCTTAAAGTTGGCTTTGTCTATCCCATGGCTTTGGCTGATTGGGTATCCAATCTTGTTTCGATGAATAAGAAACAAGGTACGATCCATGTCTATGTAGATTATAGGGACATAAATAAGGATTTTCCTAAGGACAATTAATCGACCCCTTTCATTGACCAGATCATTGACGACTGTGTCGGGAGTGAAATATTCTCCTTGATGGACGGTTTCTTCGGCTATAATCAAGTCAATATTTTACCAATGGATCAACGCAAGACTGCTTTTATTTTCCCTTGGGGAACCTTTGCCTATCAGAAATTAACCTTTGGTCTCAAAAATGTTGGTGCAACCTTTCATTGTGCTATGTCTTACACTTTTCATGATATTAAGCACATTGTGCAACCCTATCTTGATGATCTCCTGGCGCATTCCATGCGTTGCCAAGATCACCCGACACATTTAAGGGCCATTTTCATACGCTGTCGTTATTATCGCATACGTTTGAACCCACACAAATGTTTTTTTTGTGTGGAGTCCATCCGACTTCTTGGTTTTATTGTGTTGATACACGGGATTCGAGTAGAACCCTTGAAGGTTGAGGCTATTCTTAATCTACCTCCTCCTTCCACACTACGCCAGCTCCAAAGTTTGCAAGGGAAGGCAAAATTTTTGCGTCGTTTCATCCCCAATTATGATGAACTAACAAAATGATTCACTTGGCTACTCAAGAAAGGTTACGAGTTTGTATGGGATGATACTATGAACAAATCCTTTGAATCTTTGAAACTTGCCTTAACCCGTACACCATCATTGTTTCCCCCTAACTATAGCCGAGATTACTTCCTCTACTTAGTTGCTTCGGACTCTACCATTGCTATGGTCTTAGTCCAAGAGGATGATTCACATGAAAAACATGTGATACACTATTTGAGTCGGAGTCTCATGACTACCAAAACCAAATACTTACATGTGGAGAAACTGGCCTTGACAGCTACTCAAGTTGTCCAATGTTTTCGTCATTATATCTTATTACGTAGAACCACTATTATTTCTGATTGCAACTCGATGCAACATATCCTTACTCAACAATTGATAGGGGGAAAGTACTCCAAATGGATAGTGATTCTCGAGGCGTTTGACTTGGAGTTTGAGCGCGCCAAGTCCAAGAAATATTTGGTTTTTGTTGAACTGATATGTGACCTTCCCTCTACTAAGACAGAAAATGTGGCAGATGATTCCTTGCTCGACAAATCCCTTTTTCTGATCAATTCTGATGACGTATGGTATGGAGATATTATTATCTATCTCCAGACTCAAACTTTTTGGCCTGATCTATCTAGTACAGATCATCGTTGTATCTGATATCAAGCCCATCAATACATCATTCTTGGTGATACCCTTTACCGTCGTGGTGTTGATTCCATTTTTCGACAATGTCTCACTTATGATGAAGCTGAGAAGGATTTGAATGACTGTCACTCTCGAGCATGTGGCGGTCATATGTCTGGGTATGCCACTTCCCAAAAGATCTTACGAGAAGGTTATTTCTGGCCTTCTTTGTTTAAGGACTGCATTACTATCATCCAGAAATGCCATGATTGCCAAAATTATAATAACAAGATAAGATCTCATCGTGCTCCTCTTCACTCTATAGTTTTTGTTGGTCCATTTGCTAAATGGGGCATTGAATTCATGACATGTAACCCTCACTCTACCAGGGGGCATGGATACATCATTGTAGTTGTGGATTATTTCACTAAATGGACCGAGGTGATGCCTACATTTGATAACACCGGGAAAACTGTAGCATTGTTCATATTCAATCATATCATTACTAGGTTTGGTGTCCCTCAAGCCATCACTACTGATCACGGTGGTCATTTTCAGAATTTCATGATGTCTGAACTTACTGAAAAGTTTTGTCTTCACCATGAAAACTCAATCCCCTATTATCCACAAGCCAATGGCCAAGTTGAAGAAACCAACAAAGTCCTCATTACTATGCTTCGACGGATGATAGGAATTCATAAGACAAATTGGCACATGATGTTTTTCTCAACATTATGGGCCTATCGAACATCCGTTAAGTCTACCATGGGATTTACACCTTTCCAGTTAGTTTATGGTAGCGAAGCTATTTTTCCGATTGAATGTGAGATACCATCTTTGAAACTATCCGTTGAACTTCTCCCTAACACCTCTGTTGAAGAGGAGTGTCTTTTGTATTTGATGCAACTAGATGAAACCCATCGTGATGTCGCCTTATTTATTGAAACTCAGAAGAAACGTGTTAAAGCCCAATATGATAAGCATGTCAAGCCACATGTTTTTTCTGAAGGTGATGTAGTTCTTCTTTACGAACAACATCGTGATTTTCTAGGAGCCAGTAAATTCAAGCCCATGTGGTGGGGTCCTTACATTGTCAAATGAGTGTTGGAGAAGGGAGCTTATGAGTTGGTTGATTATGATGGAACCCCTTTGAGTGAACCCAAAAATGGGATTTACTCTAAGAAGTACTATGCTTGAACCATTTTTCATGAGTGCTTGTACTTTTAGCATATCATACTCTTATGTGCTTTTTCATTGTTTGGTTTCGACCCTCAGCTGCTTACCTTGCGTTGTGCTTGGTTTATAGATGTCAGTGTCTTCTCTACCCTACATTGGATTTGTTGATGGCGTTAGTCACAGTATTTGGAACTTAGCATCAGCTGCTTGGGAAATCTATGCACCTATGGATGAATTGATTAGTCTACATGGTGTGTGCCTTGGTCATGCAACTAACAACATTGTGGAATACAATGCAGTCATCGAATTATTGGATTACATTGTTTCACTTTGAATTCATCATCTTATTGTACGATTCGATTCACAGTTAGTATTCCTACATTTGAGTAATTATTACTCCATTTGAAGTCCTACTTTGTTAAGGGTATATTTACGAATTCTCCTCTTGGAAAGTCATTTTGATTACATTGAATATAAACACATTCCTAGATGTCTAAATACATTAATGAATGCTTTGGCTAATTATGTGTTAGACAGACATTTGAGAAATTTATAAAATCCAATCACACTTTGTATATACAACAAGTAAGCCGGTAGAAGCCTCATATATATATATATAACGATAAAAATTTTACAAAAAGTGGTTTTTTCTGAAGATCAAAATATAAAAAATGTAAAGCACATGACTTCATATACAATAGAGCATCAAGGATGTTTCTCACTATAACATGCGACTGCCTGTGCTACTCTACAAAGCAGTCGACCAATGGAAGAAGACATGCCAACTGTGTGGTGCTAGTGATGCCTCAGAATATCATCTATGGAGGCATATGGGATGTTCATTGTGAGCCCCTCCAAATTTTGTTCTATAGTCTCGTAGTTGGAGATAGCTACTCCTACTATGTCAACTCTTTCCCCTTGCCTATGGATAGGGGATGAATTTGGAGGTCGGTAGGGTCCCACATCTACATCATCAAAGAGTGTTTAATTAGTTATCAAATAAATAACATAATTTTTTTTTATATATTTCAAAATAACAAAAACATGATATAATCAAGATGTCCTTCTTACCTATGTCCTCCCATTGGGAACGCTTGGGAAGAGATAGGTTTGTATCTCCTCAGAATTCTATCCTAGCATATGCATAGTCGTCGACCATGAGCATCTGAGTTCTCAACCAGTCGAAGAAGACATCGTTATATCTAACGATGGGACCAACTGCATGTCGTGCCATGAGGTTGACCCACCTCTTCATTCTCAGATCCTATGGAGCAAGTATACCCCACTCTACCTATAAGCACAAAACTGGGACCCTATCTAGGAAGAAGGATACCAAAATCGATCTGTATCCAAACTATTTCAAATCACCACTCCTACATTTGGTCAGCTGTTTTTTATACTCTTGAGAACCCTTTCACACCAGTTGAAAACTCAAGGCTCCATACACTCCAGTGCATACTGAAAATAGATCTAAAGAGCCATATGGGGAGATGTGCTCCCTGCCATGCGTGTGATGGTATAGAGGATGGTCCATAGAGGCAAGTCTCAAACATATCTAATAGTGACTTTATTGCTATGTTTCTAAGCACCCGACACACAATGTTCACTGATATAGTGGTTCATAGGTGCACCAACACCTTTGTTACCTGTAAGTGTTACTCGGGATCCACGACGAGACAGTCCTGTTAAGAAGTAGATATCCTCTATATCTATCATAAGAGTGTGAGCATCCACATGAAATGCCTTCTCGTTCACATCCCACATGTGAACTAGGTACTCAAGTAATCTCAGTTGGGCCCTTATACCTTGGATCTTAAAGAATTTCAACAACCCACACTGTCGGAGGGCCATTACCATTCCCAGGTCATTCCCGACAAAGTAGTCTCCCTCCTTGTTCTCTCTATCATGCCATTCCAACATTCTGACTGTGGAAAATCTACAATGGAACAGTAAAGAGAGAATATAATCATCATCTTCTTCCCTGGAGGAGTTTTATTGGAAAATCATCTTTAAAAACTTTTGGGGTTGCACATGTCGCAGGCTAGGGCATATGCACAATGTGGAGTCATCGCAGGCTAGCTATAGGGCCGCCTGCGACAACCCTAGATCATTGCAGGGCTCGATATAGGGTGCCTGCGATGACCTCCATGCATAGGTACCCCCAAAAATTAACCCAAAAGTCTATTTATAACCAATGAGAAGCAAATTTTGATCCATGGAAAGATAGAAGAAATGAAGATTAGTTGTTCTGTGGAGACGTTCGTCGAATGGTCAGTCACACCCTCCACAATCCGCAGTTGAAAATCAAGGTAAATAGGGGGTTTGGAGCAAGGTTTGGGTGAAATGACAAATGGAATAGTGAAATGAGGTTTTTACCCATTTTTATTGATTTTTTCACTTTTCTATTTTTATTTTATATTATTTTATCGAAACCATAAAGTCCTAACGACTTTGGAAGTGTTTGATTTTTTGCAGATAAAAAGTCTAGGGGTGAAACGTTGAAACAAAGATCCGCTTTTTGGTTTTTTTATATACATTTGTCACATCTACAGATCCTTTTAGGGTTTTTCAGGAAAAACTCCGAGCAAGTCGTTATTCTTTCTCACGCTCATGAAACCATAAGAATGCAATCGAGTAGTCTTTTGTCATTTTTTCGAACTCGTAATGGTAACACGAAAAATGAAACCGATGGAGTATCCTTTAAGCTCTTTTCATGCTCCATAAAAATGAAAAGATCATCGAGATACCTTGTTCTTTTCATGCTCGTAAAAGTATTTGAAGAAAAAATTTGATGAGCGAAAGGTTATCACTTTTTCGGTCTCATCGGATTAATTTATGAAAAAGGAACTGATGGATTTATCTTTAAGTGTTTTTCAAAATCTCTAAACATGAAAAACCCTTGAGTTTTCTCTCTTTGGACTCGCTAAACGAACATCGAAAGAACCATATGGGACCGAACCACTTCTTCTTAGGGTTTGTTAAACATACTACAAAGGATGAGCTTACATCAACACACATATGTTATCCTCCTCAAGCTTGCGTAAAAATAAAGAGGTACTCGCTAGAAATGGTGGGGGAAATTTGTGAAAGAAATGTGTCTCTGTATCTGTGTTAATGGTAATAATAGTCACTCTTGAAAATGACACCCCCTTTCATCATTGTATCCAGGTTGGGAAATACATTTGTCTCTCGTTTGATTATCTACATGTCCATATGTCGGGTCCTCCTTGAGTCAATGCTGCCAAGACCATTGTCGTGTCATTCATATGTTCAAGAGAAGTCCAACCTAAACGAGCCTTCTATTGAGTCGGCCATATGCAGTTATAAATATTCTACCATGTCGACCTTCCATGTGTCATTTTTCAAATCACCTCATACTCTGATCTACTTAAAATCTGTTACTTATTTCGTGTCATTGATGGGGGATAAATTAAGGCCCTCCCGTGACGATTCTTTCCCTGTCGAATTCAACTCATTATCTAGGAACAAGACTTATAAATCATTTAGTACCTTAGATCCTGCATGCCTCAATGGCAAGTTTCTTCGCTTCCAACAATGGGTTCACATCATTGACCCCTGATTGGGAGATTCCATCGAGTGTTCGACTTCAACTCATTTATTCACATTCGTTGGATTTTACTGGGGTACCTTGAGAGTCATTTACATCAATAGTGATTCCCCTCGCACTTGTTAATGATTCTCATCATTGACCAGTAATCAAGTGGTTTCTACCATGTTCGACTACAACACCTGTAATCACATGATTAGATTCGTACTTAGGGATGATGGAAGTGAAGACCCTGGATCATACCATTCTGGTCCAGGTTGCGATGGGGTATTCATGATTTGTATTGACACATAGATCCACTTTGTATGTCTCGTGGCTATGTCTGAATTTGAATTATTTAGAGCATAGATTCACAGTGTATTCCCGGTGGCTATGTCGATTCACATTGACATGGATCCACAGTGTATATTTAGTGGCCATGACTCACTTGAAATTTTTGTAATATGAGTATGAGAATGCCTACCTCGAACAATGGTATATTATTATGTTGATGCTTGACTATTTGCATGTTCTCGATTGGTGCGCTCCTTGTTTTCGACACAGACATTCTACAAAGTATTTTGGCTATCACGAGTTCTAGCTTCATACTTTGGGGGGAATTCTATTACACATTATTTTGGTCACCCCAGTGATCCGTTGATAACATGTGTGCATGTTCCCATGAAAATATAAAAAGATCCTTTCTCCATGAGGAAAGTTGACTAGCTTTCTCTTCTCAAAAACCCTATTAAGAAAGATTGCCGCATGCTACACTATACACAAGGTGCAATGATGCCTGATCATCGCCTCCTTCTCTAAAGCTGGGATGCGACGTCTCCACAGGCTTCTCTATAGATAGGGTGTGATGATGTCAAAAGACTAAGAAAAGGTCAAGTTTCACGAAAGTTATAGAAGGGGATCTTCTAGAAGATGAGGTGGCGTCCGAATGGTTTGGATCTTACTCGCTTCTCTGATTTGGTGGGATCATCCTAATCTCCTCAACCATCTCTATTTCCTCTATATAAAGAGGGATCTCTCATGGAAAAGGTTAAGCAAAGTTAATGAAGGTTGAATAGGATAAGAATTGGATGAGGAATTCTACTTCAGCTCATACTTGAGAGCTTCATTTCAGTTCATCAAGTCATTGTGGATCTTCTTCATTCAATATTGGAGCAAGTGTGTGTGTTGGAGAAAAGGGTCATCGAAAGGGGACCTTGCGACATCAAGGCTTTGGTTGTAATCTCCACTTTCATTTTAATATGATACAATGATATGTTTCTTTCCCATAAAACTTGTCTTGTTTTATTGTATGATTCCTTGATCACATACATAGGTTCTTGTTGAGATCATTGTATTGTTTTTGCTTTGGTTTGCTTGTGTTCCCTTTCATATCCAATATCACAGGAGCACCGGAGTGGATCTAGGATGACAATGGCAAGAGGAAACAACATTTAAACGGTATGTTGTCCATCCCTTGTTAAATAGTAAATTCAATGGTTAGAGCTTAGGGAAAGCACCATATTCTATTATGTTTTGTTCTAGATCTAGGTGGATGGAGATCTGTTTATGTCCACATTTACCAATAAGTCCCATAACAGACATTCATTGGTGTTGTGCGAGGGGATTTTGTAGAAGTCGCACCACTTTCTAGTGTCATTCTTTGTCTTTCCCTTACCCTTGTTTTCCTGTGTCTTGGACTAGTTTTCGAGAGGTTTTTGGTTAGGGTTGTCTTTATCGTGCTTTGGTTGTTGCAAATTTGTAGACTCGAACTCCCTTTTGTTCTGGTGCCCAAATTTCTGCTCAATTTTGACAACATATCAATAGGTAGCTCTTAGTGATGAGATGTTTAGGAAATCCATTTCAGTTTAGATGCACCTATGTAGAGCCCCATGGTATTTTAGAACCAAATGCCGCTCAAAGTCTTTGATACCCAACTTGGTACGCAAGGTATGGAAAATATTTGTGAACTATGACACTCTTTGGCCCTTCTCTTGCCACAGTGTGGTCCATCTCATGTACTAGTCTTCATAGTTATCAACAGGGTAATATTGTTCCTTGACCGCATCCACAAAAAAATCCCAAGTGGGCTTGGCCCCATATATTATAGATTGCTCCGTGGAACTTTGCTCCCAGTAAGTTTCCCACCAATGTTTGACATGGGGGAGAGCCTCGAGGAGTGTGAAGGTGATCTTTTCGTTGTCGAAAAAATTGTGAACAGAGAAATAATCTTCTAACAGATTTAACCAATTTTCTAGGGAATTCACATCAATATGACCTTCAAATACAAGAATATCAAAGCTAACTTGTACCTTGAAGGGATAAGTTCCTCCAAAGTCGTCGCTTGATGAAGATGCACCTATTGCTATCGGAAGGCATTGAAGGATGTGGGAAAAATTCTCCATCATTTTGTCCCTTTGTCGCGTGAGAGCTTACTCAAGCAACAGGTCAATAAAATCTTTTTTGCCACTGCTTTTCTTTTCTTTTGCCATAGAGGGTTTCTTGGGCGTGCGAGAGTTATTTTACTCAAGAGAGACAAGATCGAGACCCAAATTGCTATACTCGGACCTCGTCGGGGACATGCACTGAAAAATGACCAAGAGCAACCTGCTCTGATACCACTGATCTAGATTATTTTCGGAACAAAATGAAAGATCGTAAATTCTAAAGATCAAAGAGACTTCCATGGATTCATTGCTTGTTTGCAGAGCCATGTTTTCTTCACTATTTTGAGTTTTAAGATTCTTCTTTTTACACATATCTTCTTTGCATTTATCAATGTAATTTTTCATTTTTTAGGCTTGAGCTTTATATATTCAAAGATGACAAAGGCTAGATTTTGTAATAGTTCTCTTTTGCCATTTCTGTTTATGTGAAAATTATTTATGCAAATACAAAGTACAGTGTAAGAATTTCAGAGATTGACTCTTCCTTGTACCATTTATATATTAGAGTTCAAAATTGTTTTTTTATTACATTATTTAAGTGTTATTTAGTTGGATTGATGTTTCATGGCCATCTTTTGTACTCACATTATGTTGGATTCATTTAAATGCCTGATAGATCCATTTTCTTCATCACATGACAATGAAGACTTCCTTACTCATTGTTGTGTTTGATATTTGTGTCTTCTCATTTTCTTCCACATTTCATTACTAATTATTTTTCTCTACCAAATGAGACTCCAACGCCCAATGGAAATACCTATGGTCTAAGATATTTACAATGTTTTATTCTAGTCAACAACCATTCATTCTTAAACCATGCCTACCTAGTTTGTCCTATTCTTTACTATCAAATATGGAATATGTGCTTAATTGTTAGAACTTCTTCTTAGTGACAGTGGGAAACTAGTGTTCTTAATCATATGAGAGAGCCCTCTCTGGTCTAAGAACCAACTTGTGTCCTAAATTTGGTTTAAATATCTCTTGGCATGATTTATAAATAGCCGGAAACCATATGAAGATACACCATTCTTTTTTTCGTCATTGTCGAGGATGGAGGTTCAATATTTTCCCCAAGGTTTTTAAAGATCAGATCTAGTTCTTGAAGGTGAACAAGGATCATACACATGTTGTGTGGTTATTCAATTGGCAACCCCACTATGTTTCAAATGTCAAGATCAATTGCCGCTAAGATCATTGTAAGGTATGATCCATTTTATTTTTTAAATATTCTTGGTTTTCCTAATGATATGCCTAGCACATAAGACTGGGGAGATTGTCTCCCTAGATTCAAAGAAGATGACGATGATTGTCCAACACAACACTTAATATATTTTCACGAGTGCATGAACCGGTTGGGTATTTATCATGAATATGTGCTCATGAAAATGTTCATGATATTTATGAATGGAGATGCTTGACAATGGTATAAATCTTTACCCGTTTCTTGTATTTCTTCTCTTAAGGATTTTCATGCTATGTTTTATTCTTGGTGCAAAAAGTTTTATCCAACTAAACTCCTTTTTCAAGATTGTTGTAATGAATAATTTCAAAGAAAAAATGGTTATTCTAATAATCACCAAAAGGAACTAGATAAAGAAGAGTCTGTGTATGATAACAATTTTGATGAAGCACAAGACTATTTTGATCAAGCTAGCATTGTAGACCCAAATGATGAAATATCAGAGAAATTTCAAGAATATCAAGAGAATATTTATTACAATAGTGAAAGTAAAGAAGGTATTTCTACAGGGTTATATGAAGAGGGATATAC
Organism: Picea mariana; assembly: GCA_032191745.1. Lineage (NCBI taxonomy): Eukaryota > Viridiplantae > Streptophyta > Pinopsida > Pinales > Pinaceae > Picea > Picea mariana. The sequence goes on along the minus strand of JASDQU010440304.1, from coordinate 34,699 downwards.
GGAGAATTTTGATATAAATGCAACTGAATATTGTCAAGGAGGTACAATTATTTTTTCCTTCTTGGAGAATCAAAGTCGAGACATCGATGAGAATAATGTTGTCTATTTTTTTGAGAATGATCATGAGTTCCAAACATCGTTTGAAGTTTCAAGGAAATAAATTTGCATTGACAAGTTTCACAATGAGTTACAAAAATTGTTTCCTTTAATATTAATCAAGATTATCTTAATCATGAGGATCAAATTCAAACTTTTGATGAAAAAGCAAAAAAAATATAAAAACACTATCAATGAAGGAAAATATATTTACAATGAGAAAGAAGGTTGTGTTTCCAAGATTTGTCTAATGTTAGATTTTTTTTGGATTGAACTGTGTAATAGGTTTTGAAACGTCCAAAAAAATTCAATCTAGAAAAATTCTAACATTATGACTAACTGTGGAAACTTACATAATAAGATTTGTCTAAATTCATTTCAAGATATACAAATTTTGTTATCATCATCAACAAAAAGTTTGGACAACATCACAACAGAAAGACTAGAGAATAGTCAAAAGTAGTTCAGTCAACTCAACCTCAAAGAAGGAGTCTCATTTTCAATCATCACACAACTAATAATTCTCATTCCTTTCAAGATTCATTTCCATTTTAGTTGCAATCTTAAGTGTCCAATATGTTGGATATCACAGGTTGTAGAAGATTTCCAAATTTTTCCTATAAGTGCAAGGTGTTATTGAACTTCCTCATGCAGATGTTATGTTCTTTTTGTTTTCTCTCAGACAATTATAAACTAGAAGTTCATTTCATTATAAATTTTCTCACCTGGTATCATTGGAAGTCTGCATATACTTGACCAAGATGACTGGATTGATTAGTGTAGAAGTTGCTTGTACATAAATAAGCTCACTCTGTTTGAGCATCATTTTAGTTTCAGTTCGTCAGTAAAGCAGTTCATTTCCAGTTCTCAGTTTCCAGAGTGTTTCATCTCAAGTTTTTAGAAAACAATTTTCAGTTTGTGGTTTGTTTCAACAAAGAATAAGCAAAGTTTCAGATTAGAAGAGAAAATTTCAGAAAAGGTACAAGCATTCACAAAGAACATAGTTGAGTTCGTTTACAGGGTTTGGAGGATTGCACCAATGGATGAAGGCACATGGTATACGGTCCTCAGTGCCTTGTAGGGAGACATGATACCTATATGGTGCCTATGTTGTAACATAAATCGACATCATGGAATATTTTTTATTTTATTTTGGAAATTTTTGCAAAGTCCTACCCCTTCCTTGTCAAGAAAATATATGCATCCTTTGACTTTTTGCCAAATCAGAGTTCCTAGTATTCAATTCAAGTTTCCTAAGAATAATGTCATATTGTTCCATGGTCATAATGTCTGAGCTACATTAAAACCTAATACTAAATCCTTCTCTTATGCATCTATCCAAATTCCTTTATTATTCAAAGTCATTTTTTATTTAAAATAAGTCTTTTTTTAAAGACTTAATTTTTTGTTAAAGGATCATAAGGTATTATTTGAAACCTTTTTTTCATAAGTTTTATTTTAATTTATTCCCATCCTATTTTATGGTTTGCACATGAATCTTTCAATAGTTTCAAGATCCGATGGCTTTTTTTAAAAGGAGATCGATGACTTCAATTAATTGCAGCCCCCCTTCGTATGATCGATATTTTACAAAGAAGGGAGGGGACTCAAAACTTAACCTAATTTCAAGCTTCATTGGTGTGGAAACAATATGACAATTGTGCCCTCCTCCTCCATGGTTAGTGTAAAAACACATCGAACCCCATGCAATTGCACAATTGACATGTAGCGGGCAATGAATTTCAGACAAGAATTCGAGGCAAATGGAGAGGTATTTCAAAATTTTACAACATGGGTTTTGTGTGGGATGGCCCAAAATGGGAGAAATTAGATAAGATTTGCAAAATTGTGAAAAATTTAGGAGTTTTCGTCATTTTATTAAAGGCAAACTCGCCATATCTTGGTGCATGGCCAAATTTGCAAAAACGTCCAAGGCAAAATGGAACACCCAGGACCATCTCTCATTCAATGAAATGTCAATGGAGAAATGCATAGCTTCAAGATAAAATATCAAAAGGGCCCTTTTTAGATTGATACACACTCATTCATCCAACTAGCATTCACTCATAGTCGTTGTTATCACCCATTTCTAGGGATAACTAAGGAGATTATGGGTCAAGGCCCTCAGGTTGCATACATGAAGTGTCGAGAGATGGATTGAATGATAGTGTACACAATCACACATGGAGACCCACTCCAACACCATACTTCTTCATTCATCATGATGCAATTCACCACATCAACTTGCTTCCAGAAGATAGTGGATATTTCTCTATGAGGTACAAGTCAGGTATCCCTAGTAAGTGGCCACCCTCAGGGAAAGGGTTGCAATCAGGGGTCTCCTCAAAGGGTCACCATACCGTTTGAGCTCATCCTTACCATTTTACATCACTTCTTCCACTCCATGTCCCAATCTTTTAGGTTTTCAGGCCACATTGACCCAAGAAGGGCTTGTACCTCATTTCATGGGAAGAAGGGGCTAAAGTCCTAGAGGTTTGTAGTTGGAAAAAGATAAAATCCAATCATAAACCTTCTATGTTCTTGCCCATGGATCTCGAGAACAATGAAATGTTTCTCACAAAAAATTAAGCGACCCGTAAGATAAATAACTAATCAAAATTCCAACCAAGGTAGAGCATGTGTGGGCAATGTTTTTTATGCTTAGGTATAAGTCCCACACATCATATTAAACTTGGGGAAGCACCATGTGACCAAGGTAGAGTTAAGGTGGGAAATGTTTTTTATTCTTAGGTAGAAGTCCCACGTTAGCTTCAACTTGGAAACATTCTAATAAATTAATGGTTAAGAAGGGCTTAGAAAAATCATGCATCGTAAACGAAGGGAAGCACACCCTCTGCAAAGGCACTCATACATGAGACAATATGAGCCCTTGTATGTCATGAAGCCCTAAGCCTATAATTCTAACCCCTTCCATCTCATATCCATTACATGGCCTAGAGAGGATCACCCTTGGGAACATCCCTCACTTGAGGAATTGGTTCACCCAATAGGGTATTGTGACACCCCTCCCATATCTAAACTTGACCAATTGCATAGGGTCTTTGAGAACTTGTTTAAATTAAAAGGTTGGATTTGATGCACTTTTTTAGGTGGATCTTGTTTTAATTATGATTTCACTTGGGATGATACATTTGACTTGAGACCCTTGGAGCTTGAATTCACTTGTATTTGTAGGACCTTGTTGGCGGCTGGTTATGGAGGAACAAGCCCATCTCGGGCCATTGTTTGGGTAGGAATCCCATAGGTTGTAATATATGACCTACACCTTGGTAGAAACTAGATGATTAGTGTTTCCTTTGGATGCATGAGAAGGAATCTTGGACGATGGGACCTATCCCCCTTTAACCCAATGTTTGACCTTGGAAGGTCAAAACGTCACCTTTTAGGGCTTTGCATCACATTGGGGGCTGGGGTTTGATGATGGGGGTGATGACTTGATGGAGAGTTGGCATGTTTTGATGGGGATAAACCCTATCTCATTGAGGATATGGCCTTTGGAGGCACAACGACTCCCTCACATTGCTCAATGACTTGCTCTATGTGCCAAAACTTCACCCTTAGGGATATAAAATCACATTTTAGGGTTTACTTTCTTGCATAAAATTAAAATTGAATTATAAAGGGGAAATTAGAGGGGGTTGAAATCTCTAATTATGTTTTAACCTAAATTTAAGTGGACAAACTAATTTTAGAAAGCCTTGTGACATTTCATTTTATCATAATTATCTCTCTCTTGAGTGAGATACTTGGCTGAAATTTGCACCCTACTTGGGAATTTTGCACTATCTTTTTCTTGAGTCTCTCTTTTTGATGCTAGATATTGTATATTGGTGAAGACGTAAGCAATTATCTCTTGGATTCTTGTTCTTGGTATTGTTGGCAGAGTATACTTGATAAAGAAGGGTTTTCTTCATATTATTATTGGAATTGGTAAGGAATTTCAGCATTTATTGTTTGTTTTCTTCTTGTTTCAAGTATATATTTGTCTAAACCCTTGGAGGAGTATAAGGGCATACACCCTCCATCTAATCTAACTTGTTATATCTGAATAAACTATTTTGCAAAGGTTGCTAGGGGGAGTAAAAGGGCTTACACCTTCCTAGATTTACCTTGCTAGTTTAGTTTTCTCTAGGGAGTAAAAGGGATTACACCCCTAGAGAAGTAATAAAACTATATCTTACACCAAAGAATACATTTCCAAATTGATTAAGAACTAGTCTAAATTACATTGGAGACACAATATTCTTGCATTGGAATATGTTAAGTTACGAGATATTGCAATTGTTCAAGTTCGATTATTTTATACATGTTATAGGAATTCTTGTGCCCTAAGGGCATCCTCTTTTAGAAAATAAATTTGTTGTTTGTAATAATTTTAATTCTACAGCCATTATGGCCGAAAAAAACTCTCTTTTTCACTCATTATTGTCTAATCTACTGCTGAAATTTACTTGTGAACCTAAATTATTATTCTATTGATCATTGGCTATCTTTCTAACAATTTACTTGCCAATTTTTGTGGTTGGATTTTTTTGTTGTAGTAATTGTTTGATACAACCACTTGGCTGTTATAATACAATGTTGATAACACTTAATAAACAACCCTAAAACTCACTAAAGTCTTGCTTTATTAATTGAAAGTTTAACTAGTCTTTGCTAGCTTTATTATCCTCATCTCTTACTTGATTTTGGTGGTTAGATTTGTAGATGATATAACTTGTTTACCACAAAAAATATATTTTCATACCGCTGCAATTTTGGGACAACAAGGTTTCTTTCTTCTTTCCCTTTGGTTTAAGGCTTGTATATGAATCATTTGTCTTTTTTTGAGCAAGGATAACATTGTCTTCCAGGTATACAACGTTTGAAAATCATTCTCCATCCACAAGACTCATTCTTCAAGACTTTATTCACTTTCAAGATTTACCTATAGGATTTCACTCATCATCTTATCACTTACTATCTCAATCCCCCTAGGGTCACCGATATTCCCCCCTTGTGGTGACTTTCCATCACTAATGATCCATGAGGATCTCCACACAAGGATTTATTACTCTGCACACCATGGAGAATATCATTAAAATGTTAATTGATGATAGGTGACAAAGTTTAAAAGGAATGTTTAATGCTTCATATTATAAAAATGATTAATATTTTTTTTGAATAATGTGCTCATGTATTTTTTATTTAATATGTAAAAAGGGGAATTAGTTGTGAGAATCCACCTCACAAATTTGTTTCCTAGTTTTAAGGGGAAATTAGTTTTATGTGAGAATCCAACCTCACAAAATTATTTTCCTAATTTTAAGGGGAAGTTGGGAGTCTCATGAGTTGGATTGGGATTCTTCCTCATTTTATCACAAGTGTTTTCCTAGTCTCAAGGGGAAGTTAAGGTTAGTTGAGATGCTTTCTCATTTTTTTCCTTAAGTTGTTATTAGATCCTAAAATTGTGAATATTGTCTCCTTGAATTATGGAGAGGGGGAAACTATATAAATTCCTTATGTAAGCATTGTGAAGAAAGCCCCTTTGAGTCCCCTTTAGGCCCCTTTGAGAGAGATTTGCATTGAGAGGAATGAAATCCTTCCAGTTTTTGAAGAAATGTCAGTTATGTGAGAGCCTTAAGTTCTCTTTGTATAAGAGAAGGTTGCTCTGTCTTTCATCCCTGTAAGGAGTAGGTGCCACATTTTGTGAGAAGGTTTCATCCCTAGCCAAAAGAAGGATAAAAAAGTGATTTGTATTCCAAGCTGATCCGGAGATGTAGTTAGAAGAGTCTGGTGCACTTTGTTAACATATGGGTGACAAATTGTATGTGTGAGTTTTGTTTTCATTCTTGCTTGATTAAGTAGAGATTTAATTACACATATGCACATAATTATGACCATTTTCTAGTGTTAAAATGCAATTCTTACAAATTATTTTCTCATCTTCACATGTAATTAATCATCAGTAAAAGGTCATTTCCAAAATAGCAAACCCACTGTGAAGGGATTTCCTAGTAGCAAACCCATCCCCAAGAAATACCACTTATTAGGGCACAAAGTCAACCACCAATGTGAAGCAAGGAAAAAGTCATAATGTCGAAGCATATATCATGAAATATAGAGAAATCTAAGATACAAAATACTCAAATGGCTTAAATATTGAAATGATGCTTACCATAATACTAACTTGTACCTCATGGAGCAAGGCCCACTTTCTTCTGGAAACTAGTTGATGTGGTGGATGCCATCTAAAAACATGGGACCATCTGTGGTTGTGAGAAGGGTCTCCATCCGTGCAAAAGGATATTGTTGGTCATGTAGTCTCTTGACACTCCACATCTACAACTGAGGACCTCAAGGCATAATCTCCTTAGTTATCCATAAAATGGGTATAATATGGCGGATTAATGGGTTTCCGCCTGTCCAGTTTGTTTTTGTGCATTTTTCTTGTTCATGGTTTTTGGTTTGTCTATTGCTTCGGTTCGTGGTTTTTGGCTTCTAGATGTGGTCCATCATTGTTGTTGTATTGATTGGAAGGGCTTCTTCAATGTTGTGGTCGGAAGCATCGACATAGGTGATAGGTAAAAATAACCTTCTGCATGGAGGGATAGTCAAGGAATGTTGAATAAGGTATGTCAATCTGCTTGCGATATCCATAGTTCATTTTAATTTAGGCACAATGGATGATTTTCCTGGTTCTCATAGATGAGGTTTTCAATCTATTCACAATAAAATTAGGGAAGAAATTGTGATTTTGACAAAAATGGGAATGTTGCTTTAATTTTATTCCATTAGGCTATGTCATCGATGAGACAATAATGATGGTTCATTATGTTGACCATCTATTAATTGGCAGTTCGACCTAAGATTTTTCATGTTTTGAATT
>JASDQU010440304.1:8393-27562 GCA_032191745.1 Picea mariana | reverse complement strand
TCGATTTATTATTAATTATTGTTGATTGTTAAGTATAATTTTTTTTTTTTATTATTAAATCATATTATTTATTGGGGAATATATCTCTCCAGTGAATACTACGACGGTGAATATTATCTATGATGTGAATACATATGGTGGTGAATATATCTTGATGAATATTATCTCTACAGTGATGAATATTACCTTTGTGGTGATACTGCATGAATACTTATTGAGTCTATGGTGAATCTTGTTTGCAGTAAATTTGATCTACGGTAACTCTATTAGTGACTATTCAAACCCTTCTATGAATCAGGTGCACAAGTTTCTTATTTATTTATTTCTCTTTTCAATATGAGTAATTCACCATCAATACCTAAATCTAATATAGGAAGGCCTAACAAAGTAACCCTAGATAGTTTGCACGAATCTATAGAATCAATAGAAAAACATAGAGAAGAGAGAAAACCCAAACTTCAAAGTGAATTAGTAGCAATTCTTCGAAGTGAGTTACTAGTAATGCTTGATAATAAATTTAGATCCTTTGAAGACATTATTGAGAGACAGATGGACAATAAACTACTACGGTTTCATACTCAGGTACACAATATGGAGGCTATATTACAAGAAATAGAAAAAAAAACCAAGAACCAAAACAATCAACAAAGGAAGAAGAGGTGGATGAAAATAACAATCTTAGGGACAAAATTAAAGAGTTAGAAGATAAGCTAATTAACAATTTGGCGCTAAATAGCGTGGAACACAAATTGGATATCAAACCTATCAAAGAGGAAATGAATAAGCTCTTAGAGTTAGATCATGAGCATAATAAAAGAGCCTTGAACCTCATAATTTTTGGTATAAAAGAACAGAAAGATGAGGACACATTAACAATAGTCAAGGAAGAATTAAAAAAAAAATCAAAAATTGAAGCAATCAGGCTTACAGAAGCAAAAAGGTTGGGCAAAAAAATTGAACATAAAGATAGGTTGATTCAGGTTATGGTACGCTCTATTGCCCATAAATATGACATACTTAGTAAAATATCGAGTTTAAAAGGGTCTAGAATATTTATAAATGAAGACCTCATTCCAGAATATCAATCTAAATTAAGGAAGGAGGATCAAAAGGTAAAGGAAGTTAGAAAGGAAGGAAAATAGACAATAATTAGGAACAAAAAATCTATTATTAGGGATAGAGACCAAAACGACAATGATAAATATCAATTCTAAACACTTTGGATCCTCTTTTGGAACTATCGTGGTTTTCCATGGAGTAAAGGGCCTATACTCAGCTGGACTCATTTTGTTTTTGGTTTGACCGGTGCACATCCTTATAATTATTGTACACATCAATCATCTTAATGTTGGTCGTTTAATTAGTTATGGTGTCAAAGATTGATTACATACTATTTTTCATTTTTCCCCTCATGGAAGCTTAGCATCAATACTGCATCGCTCAAACTCTGAAGTTCTTTACTATGATATTTAGTATAGAATAGTTATTGGCACAACTAAAGGTTTTCTCTACCTCTACTCTAGCAAACAAGTTGAGTGGTTTGTCATCACAGTTTCCTAAAAGGAATATGATATCATTGCATGCTTTTCCAAATCTACTGAAGTTCCTTGCAAGCAAGATCTTAGAATGTTTCAGAGATAATATCGTAGTTCTACAAATAGACACATTTGGAAGTTTGGTATTATAAACCACTTTGAAATTATTAGTGGGAGACAAAGATTGAATGGTAAGGGTGATAACTGCCCTTTGGGTTGTTCTTCATCTGGAAAATTTCTCATGCGGTAAAGGGAGATCAGAGTGGCCATCATGAAATAAGATGTTGATTCTTGATTGTGTAATGTTGCAAATCATTTTCAATTATCCAAGTGACTTCATTCAACAATTTTTCTCAATCTTTACATCCATGGAAATTTATCATATTATTGAAGATGAAAAAATCCTGGTTGTAGTCAAGTAATTGAAGATTTCTTTTCTTCCAATACCCTCCATTAAAGTATAAGCATAGATTTATTTCGAAGTTACATGGTTATTTTGGTGAATTGACACAATTCCCTTCTAGTTCATTTATCATGTCAAAGTTCTTTCTATTAATTGATTTGGCACTTCATGAGTTTATAACTTCTTAATTGTCCTACGTGCAAGCGAAAGTTAGAAGAGAAGTACTTTTAAAAAAATAGTACAACTTGTAGCTAAGAATTTATAGGTGCATGTATCTTTGGGATCCAAATATCATGATTACACATGGATAACTTTACTCTTTCAAAAAAGAGTGCTAAAAATAGGCATATGATGAGAATAGAAAAAAAACAAAGAAACAAAATTTTAAAATGAAGGAAATATATTTTGGCAAAAAATAGGTGGCAGCAAGAAAATATTGAAGATTTAATCATAGCAACAAAAATCCAATTTTTAGAGGAATAGGACAACACATGGGGTTGAGGTGTCAAAAGCCCCAAATCCTCTTCAACTACAATTCTATTTGGGAAGATCTGTTCCATATTTTCAGGAATCAATTGAGCAACCATTTCCATGTTTGAAGGCATCAGGATAGGATTCAACTAGCATTCTAGAGAGTTAAAAGAAACAACAAAGGATTAAATACGGGGTATTAGGTTAGGGAATGCAGAGAAACATTTTATGTGTTTGTAAGAGGCCCTATAGGCTACTTTTGTAAATTCTAAAGATCAAAGAGAGTTCCATGGAATCATTGCTTGTTTGCAGAGCCATGTTTTCTTCACTATTTTGAGTTTTAAGATTATTCTTTTTACACATATCTTCTTTACATTTATCAATGTAATCTTTCATTATTTAGGCTTGAGCTTTATATATTCAAAGATGACAAAGGCTAGATTTTCTAATAATTCTCTTTTGCCATTTCTGTTTATGTGAAAATTATTTATGAAAATACAAAGTACAGTGTAAGGATTTCAGAGATTGACTCTTCCTTGTACCATTTATATATAAGAGTTCAAAATTGTTTTTTTATTACATTATTTAAGTGTTATGTAGTTGGATTGATGTTTCATGGCCATCTTCTGTACTCACATTATGTTGGATTCATTTAAATTCCCGATAGATCCATTTTCTTCATCACATGACAATGAAGACTTCCTTACTCATTGTTGTTTTTGATATTTGTGTCTTCTCATTTTCTTCCACATTTCATTACTAATTATTTTTCTCTACCAAATGAGACTCCAACGCCCAATGGAAATACCTATGGTCTAAGATATTTACAATGTTTTATTCTAGTCAACAACCATTCATCCTTAAACCATGCCTACCTAGTTTGTCATATTCTTTACTATCAAATATGGAATATATGCTTAATTGTTAGAACTTCTTCTTAGTGACAGTGGGAAACTAGTGTTCTTAATCATATGAGAGAGCCCTCTCTGGTCTAAGAACCAACTTGTGTCCTAAATTTGGTTTAAATATCTCTTGGCATGATTTCTAAATAGTTGGAAACCATCTAAAGATACAACATTCTTTTTTTCATCGTTGTCGGGGACGGAGGTTCAATATTTTCCCCAAGGTTTTTAAAGATCAGATCTAGTTCTTGAAGGTGAACAAGGATCATACACATGCTGTGTGGTTATTCAATTGGCAACCCCACTATGTTTCAAATGTCAAGATCAATTGCCGCTAAGATCATTGTAAGGTATGATCCATTTTATTTTTCAAATATTCTTGGTTTTCCTAATGATATGCCTAGCACATAAGACTGGGGAGATTGTCTCCCTAGATTCAAAGAAGATGACGATGATTGTCCAACACAACACTTAATATATTTTCACGAGTGCATGAACCGGTTGGGTATTTATCATGAAGATGTGCTCATGAAAATGTTCATGATATTTATGAATGGAGATGCTTGACAATGGTATAAATATTTACCCGTTTCTTGTATTTCTTCTCTTAAGGATTTTCATGCTATGTTTTATTCTTGGTGAAAAAAGTTTTATCCAGCTAAACTCCTTTTTCAAGATTGTTGTAATGAATAATTTCAAAGAAAAAATGGTTATTCTAATAATCACCAAAAGGAACTAGATAAAGAAGAGTCTGAGTATGATAACAATTTTGATGAAGCACAAGACTATTTTGATCAAGCTAGCATTGTAGACCCAAATGATGAAATATCAGAGAACTTTCAAGAATATCAAGAGAATATTTATTACAATAGTGAAAGTAAAGAAGGTATTTCTACAGGGTTATATGAAGAGGGATCTATGGAGAATTTTGATATAAATGCAATTGAATATTGTCACGGAGGTACAATTATTTTTTCCTTCTTGGAGAATCAAAGTCGAGACATCGATGAGAATAATGTTGTCTATTTTTTTGGGAATGATCATGAGTTCCAAATATCATTTGAAGTTTCAAGGAGATAAATTTGCATTGACAAGTTTCACAATGAGTTACAAAAATTGTTTCCTTTAATATTAATCAAGATTATCTTAATCATGAGGATCAAATTCAAAATTTTGATGAAAAAGCAAAAAAAATATAAAAACACTATCAATGAAGGAAAATATATTTACAATGAGGAAGAAGGTTGTGTTTCCAAGATTTGTCTAATGTTAGATTTTTTTTGGATTGAACTGTGTAATAGGTTTTGAAACGTCCAAAAAAAATCAATCTAGAAAAATTTTAACATTATGACTAACTGTGGAAACTTACATAATAAGATTTGTCTAAACTCATTTCAAGATATACAAATTTTGTTATCATCATCAACAAAAAGTTTGGACAACATCACAACAGAAAGACTAGAGAATAGTCAAAAGTAGTTCAGTCAACTCAAACTCAAAGAAGGAGTCTCATTTTCAATCATTACACAACTAACCAATTCTCATTCTTTTCAAGATTCATTTCCATTTTAGTTGCAATCTTAAGTGTCCAATATGTTGGATATCACAGGTTGCAGAAGATTTCCAAATTTTTGCTATAAGTGCAAGGTGTCAATGAACTTCCTCATGAAAATGTTATGTTCTTTTTGTTTTCTCTCAGACAATTATAAACTAGAAGTTCATTTCATTATAAATTTTCTCACCTGGTATCATTGGAAGTCTGCATATACTTGACCAATATGACTGGATTGATTAGTGTAGAAGTTGCTTGTACATAAATAAGCTCACTCTGTTTGAGCATCATTTTAGTTTCAGTTCGTCAGTAAAGAAGTTCATTTCTAGTTCTCAGTTTCCAGAGTGTTTCATCTCAAGTTTTTAGAAAGAAATTTTCAGTTTGTGGTTTGTGGTTTGTTTCAACAAAGAATAAGCAAAGTTTCAGATCAGAAGAGAAAATTTCAGAAAAGGTACAAGCATTCACAAAGAACATAGTTGAGTTCTTTTACAGGGTTTGGAGGATTGCACCAATGGATGAAGGCACATGGTATACGATTCTTAGTGCCTTTCAAGGAGACATGATCCCTATATGGTGCCTATGTTGTAACATAAATCGACATCACAGAATATTTTTTATTTTATTTTGGAAATTTTTGCAAAGTCCTACCCCTTGTCAAGAAAATATATGCATCCTTTGACTTTTTGCCAAATAAGAGTTCCTAGTATTCAAGTCAAGTTTCCTTAGATTAATGTCATATTGTTCCATGGTCATAATGTATGAGCTACATTAAAACCTAATACTAAATCCTTCTCTTATGCATCGATCCAAATTCCTTTATTATTCAAAGTCATTTTTTATTTAAAATAAGTCTTTTTTTAAAGACTTAATTTTTTGTTAAAGGATCATAAGGTATTATTTGAAACCTTTTTTTCATAAGTTTTATTTTAATTTATTCCCATCCTATTTTATGGTTTTCACATGAATCTTTCAGTAGTTTCAAGATCCGATGGCTTTTTTTAAAAGGAGATTCGATGACTTCAATTAATTGCAGCCCCCCTTCGTATGATCGATATTTTACAAAGAAGGGAGGGGACTCAAAACTTAACCTGATTTCAAGCTTCATTGGTGTGGAAACAATATGACAATTGTGCCCCCCTCCTCCATGGTTAGTGTAACAACACATCGAACCCCACGCAATTGCACAATTGACATGTAGTGGGCAATGAATTTCAGATAGGATTTTGAGGGAAATGGAGAGGTATTTCAAAATTTTACAACATGGGTTTTGTGTGGGATGGCCCAAAATGGGCACAGTTAGATAAGATTTGCAAAATTGTGAAAAATTTAGTAGTTTTCGTCATTTTATTAAAGGCAAACTCGCCATATCTTGGTGCATGGCCAAATTTGAAAAAACGTCCAAGGCAAAATGGAACACCCAGGACCATCTCTCATTCAATGAAATGTAAATGGATAAATGCATACCTTCGAGATATAATATCCAAAGGGCCCTTTTTAGATTGATACACACTCATTCATCCAACTAGCATTCACACATAGTCGTTGTTATCACCCATTTATAGGGATAACTAAGGAGATTATGGGTCAAGGCCCTCAGGTTGCATACATGAAGTGTCGAGAGATGGATTGAATGATAGTGTACACAATAACACATGGAGACCCACTCCAACACCATACTTCTTCGTTCATCATGATGCCATTCACCACATCAACTTGCTTCCAGAAGATAGTGGATATTTCTCTATGAGGTACAAGTCAGGTATCCCTAGTAAGTGGCCACCCTCAGGGAAAGGGTTGCAATCAGGGGTCTCCTCAAAGGGTCATCATACCGTTTGAGCTCATCCTTACCATTTTACATCACTTCTTCCACTCCATGTCCCAATATTTTAGGTTTTCAAGCCACATTGACCCAAGAACGGATTGTACCTCATTTCATGGAAAGAAGGGGCTAAAGTCCTAGAGGCTTGTAGTTGGAAAAAGATAAAATCCAATCATAAACCTTCTATGTGCTTGCCCAAGGATCTCGAGAACAATGAAATGTTTCTCACAAAAATTTAAGCGACCCATAAGATAATAATTAATCAAAATTCCAACCAAGGTAGAGCATGTGTGGGCAATGTTTTTCATGCTTAGGTATAAGTCCTACACATCATATTAAACTTGGGGAAGCACCATGTGACCAAGGTAGAGTTAAGGTGGGAAATGTTTTTTATTCTTAGGTAGAAGTCCCATGTTAGATTCAACTTGGAAACATTCTAATAAATTAATGGTTAAGAAGGGCTTAGAAAAATCATGCATCACAGATGAAGGGAAGCACACCCTCTGCAAAGGCACTCATACATGAGACAATATGAGCCCTTGTATGTCATGAAGCCCTAAGCCTATAAGTCTAACCCTTTCCACCTCATATCCATTACATGGCCTAGAGAGGATCATCCTTGGGAACATCCCTCACTTGAGGAATTGGTTCACCCAATAGGGTATTGTGACGCCCCTCCCATATCTAAACTTGACCAATTGCATAGGGTCTTTGAGAACTTGTTTAAATTAAAAGGTTGGATTTGATGCACTTGTTTAGGTGGATCTTTTATTAATTATGATTTCACTTGGTATGATACATTTGACTTGAGACCCTTGGATGGTGAATTCACTTGTATTTGTAGGATCTTGTTGGCCGACGGTTATGGAGGAACAAGCCCAACTCGGGCCTTTGTTTGGGTAGGAATCCCATAGGTTGTAATATATTACCTACACCTTGGGAGAAACTAGATGATTAGCATTTCCTTTGGAGGCATGAGAAGGAATCTTGGACGATGGGACCTATCCCCCTTTAACCCAATGTTTGACCTTGGAAGGTCAAAACATCACCTTTTAGGGATTTGCATCACATTGGGGGCTAGGGTTTGATGATGGTGGCGATGACTTGATGGAGAGTTGGCATGTTTTGATGGGGATAAACCCTATCTCATGGAGGATATGGCCTTTGGAGGCACAACGACTCCCTCACATTGCTCAATGACTTGCTCTATGTGCCAAAACGTCACCCTTAGGGATATGACATCACATTTTAGGGTTTACTTTCTTGCATAAAATTAAAATTGAATAATAAAGGGGAAATTAGAGGGGGTCGAACTCTCTAATTATGTTTTAACCTAAATTTAAGTGGACAAACTAATTTTAGAAGGCCTTGTGACATTTCAATTTATCATAACTCTCCCTCTCTTGAGTGAGATACTTGGCTGAAATTTGCGCCCTACTTGGGAATTTTGCACTATCTCTTTCTTGATTCTCTCTTTGTGATGATAGATCTTGTATATTGGTGAAGACATAAGGAATTATCTCTTGGATTCTTGTTCTTGGTATTGTTGGCAGAGTATACTTGATAAAGAAGGGTTTTCTTCATGTTATTATTGGAATTGGTAAAGAATTTCAGCATTTATTGTTTGTTTTCTTCTTGTTTCAAGTATCTATTTGTCTAAACCCTTGGAAGAGTATAAGGGCATACACCCTCCATCTAATCTAACTTTTTATATTTGAATAAACTATTTTTCAAAGGTTTCTAGGAGGAGTAAAAGGGCTTACACACTCCTAGATTTACCTTGATAGTTTAGTTTTCTCTAGGGAGTAAAAGGGATTACACCCCTATAGAAGTAATAAAACTATATCTTACACCAAAGAATCCATTTCCAAATTGATTAAGAACTAGTCTAAATTACATTGGAGACACAATATTCTTGCATTGGAATATGTTAATTTACGAGAAATTGCAATTGTTCAAGTTCGATTATTTTATACATGTTATAGGAATTCTTGTGCCCTAAGGGCATCCTCTTTTAGAAAAGAAATTTGTTGTTTGTAATAATTTTAATGCTACAGCCATTATGGCCGAAAAAAACTCTCTTTTTCACTCATTATTGTCTAATCTACTGCTGAAATTTACTTGTGAACCTAAATTATTATTCTATTGATCATTGGCTATCTTTCTAACAATTTACTTGCCAATTTTTGTGGTTGGATTTTTTTGTTGTAGTAACTGTTTGATACAACCACTTGGCTGTTATAATATAATGTTGATAACACTTAATAAACAACTCTAAAACTCACTAAAGTCTTGCTTTATTAATTGGAAGTTTAACTAGTCTTTGCTAGCTTTATTATCCTCATCTCTTACTTGATTTTGGTGGTTAGATTTGCAGATCATATAACTTGTTTACCACAAAAAATATATTTCCATACCTCTGCAATTTTGGGACAACAAGGTTTCTTTCTTCTTCCTCTTTGGTTTAAGGCTTGTATATCAATCATTTGTCTTTTTCTGGGAAAGGATAACATTGTCTTCCAGGTATACAATGTTTGACAATCATTCTCCATCCACAAGACTCATTCTTCAAGACTTTATTCACATCCAAGATTTACCAATAGGATTTCACTCATCATCTTATCACTTTCTGTCTCAATCCCCATAGGGTCACCGATATTCCCCCCTTGTGGTGACTTGTCATCACTAATGATCCATGAGGATCTCCACACAAGGATTTATTACTCTGCACACCATGGAGAATATCATTAAAATGTTAATTGATGATAGGTGACAAAGTTTAAAAGGAATGTTTAATGCTTCATATTGTAAAAATGATTAATATTTTTTTAGAATAATGTGCTCATGTATTTTTCATTTAATTTGTAAAAAGGGGAATTAGTTGTGAGAATCCACCTCACAAATTTGTGTCCTAGTTTTAAGGGGACATTAGTTTTATGTGAGAATCCAACCTCACAAAATTATTTTCCTAATTTTAAGGGGAAGTTGGGAATCTCATGAGTTGGTTTGGGATTCTTCCTCATTTTATCACAAGTGTTTTCCTAGTCTCAAGGGTAAGTTAAGGTTGGTTGAGATGATGTCTCATTGTTTTCCTTGAGTTGTTATTAGATCCTAAAATTGTGAATATTGTCTCCTTGAATTATGGAGAGGGGGGAACTATATAAAGTCCTTATGTAAATATTGTGAAGAAAGCCCCTTTGAGTCCCCTTTAGGCCCCTTTGAGAGAGATTTACATTGAGAGGAATGCAATCCTTCTAGTTTCTGAAGAAATGCTAGTTATGTGAGAGCCTTAAGTTCTCTTTGTATAAGAGAAGGTTGCTCTATCTTTCATCCCTGTAAGGAGTAGGTGCCACATTTTGTGAGAAGGTTTCATCCCTAGCCAAAAGAAGGATAAAAAAGTTAGTTGTATTCCAAGCAGATCCGAAGATGTAGTCAGAAGAGTCTGGTGAACTTTGTTAACATATGGGTGACAAATTGTATGTGTGAGTTTTGTTTTCATTCTTGCTAGATTAAGTAGAGATTTAATTACACATATGCACATAATTATGACCATTTTCTAGTGTTAAAATGCAATTCTTACAAATTATTTTCTCATCTTCACATGTAATTAATCATCAGTAAAAGGTCATTTCCAAAATAGCAAACCCACTGCGAAGGGATTTCCTAGTAGCAAACCCATCCCCAAGAAATACCACTTACTAGGGCACAAAGTCAACCACCAATGTGAAGCAAGGAAAAAGGCATAATGTCGAAGCATATATCATGAAATCTAGAGAAATCTAAGATACAAAATACTCAAATGGATTAAATATTGAAATGATGCTTACCATAATACTGACTTGTACCTCATGGAGAAAGGCCCACTTTCTTCTGGAAACCAGCTGATGTGGTGGATGCCATCTAAAAACATGGGACCATCTGTGGTTGTGAGAAGGGTCTCCATCTGTGTAAAAGGATATTGTTGGTCATGTAGTCTCTTGACACTCCACATCTACAACTGAGGGCCTCAAGGCATAATCTCCTTAGTTGTCCATAAAATGGGTATAATAGGGCAGATTAATGAGTTTCCTCTTGTCCAGTTTGTTTTTGTGCATTTTTCTTGTTCATGGTTTTTGGTTTGTCTATTGCTTCGGTTCGTGGTTTTTGGCTTCTAGATGTGGTCCATCATTGTTGTTGTATTGATTGGAAGGGATTCTTCAATGTTGTGGTCGGAAGCATCGACATAGGTGATAGGTAAAAATAACCTTCTACATGGAGGGATAGTCAAGGCATGTTGAATAAGGTATGTCAATCTGCCTGCGATATCTATAGTGCATTTTAATTTAAGCACAATGGATGATTTTCCTGGTTCTCATAGATGAGGTTTTCAATCTATTCACAGTAAAATTAGGGAAGAAATTGTGATTTTGACAAAAATGGGTATGTTTCTTTAATTTTATTCCATTAGGCTATGTCGTCGATGAGACGATAATGATTGTTCATTATGTTGACCATCTATTAATTGGCAGTTCGACCTAAGATTTTTCATGTTTTGAATTTTAAAGATAATAAATGGGGAAAAAATATTTATTTGAATTAAAAAATCAGATTTAAAAAAAAAAAATTATTGGCCCTCGGATTTGGGGCGTCGTGGGCAGGGTGGTGGTGTGCGTTGAATGTTGTTGTCCAATCGTCATTGGCAGCCGAAGGAGTCCATTTAATTTGCCTTTTATAATATGTTAAATTTTGAGAAGTTGAGTTATGATATATATATATATATATAAGAAACTTTGATTTTCAGTTAAAATAAAATGATGTGTTTATTTTATTTTACACACAAAAAATTATTTTTGTGAGACATCAATGTCCATTATCCCACTTGATGAAGATGAAGTTGTTTATCCCCGTTTTTCTCCTACACACAAAGATGAAGAAGTGATTAGTCCAAAAGATGCAAATGTTTTCATGGAGGATCTCTTAGACATGGTTGATCAACACCTTGATGATTTCATACAGGTTGGGAGACATATATGGGATGTAAGTTGCTTCATTTTTTATAGGATTCCCATTTATGACATTGAGGGTGGTTCTTGTGCAAGAGGGGTTGAGTTTTCATCTTCAAAGAACTGGTCTCCATGTGCATATAATTCAGATTCTTGGTAGCCCAATGACGACATGGTCACAGACTTATTCCATCCATTTGAGGATGACTTGTCACAACCTACTCATGATTAATCTCAGCCATCTCTTGAGATTTGTGATGAATATCCTTTTGGTGACTCATATTTTTTCTATGAATATTTTCAACCACCATCGTGCTCATATTTTTATGGAAAACAGGTCGTGGCTAGCCTAGAGCAGTATGGGGCTCACACTACCAAATGTAAGTATTTTCATCTTGGGATTTTTGGTAGGGATTTGTCGATAAAGAAGCAACATATTCTAAGTGTGAGAAAAGAGTTTTTCTCTAGACTCAAGGTCGTTCCTTACCTCATTTCCTCTACTCTGGGAAATCATCAGGTTTTCTCGGAATCTCTTATCTCCTCTTTGCATTTAGGGAGTGGTGATTTTGTAAGTGAAGATGTATGTGAGCCATTTTCTATACATAGTAGCCCTCTTCAGAGACAGATTTATTGTGCTTGTGGATATTCTTTCATCTAGTATTTCCAAGATGATCATACGTGTGATTTCTCTTTCTAGCAGGATTTCCTCCCTCCCATCGATCTCCATGATTTTCATTTCATGATTTATTATATGCATATTTATGCTCATGATTTTTATGTTCTTGACTTTGTTGTATTACATAATTAAGCATATGGGGAGATATCTTGATGAGATGATTAGTTGGTTGCATTGGTTGTACGATTTCACCTGACATCCACGACATTTGATCACCATAGGCCTCGGGCCCTAGGTAAGTAGGTAAGTCATCTTGTTTTCTTGCATTTGCATCTTGATTGCTCATGATAGTTTAGTTTCATTTCATTTATTATTTTCATATTTCTCTACTTGCATCATTGATTTACATCTTTTGTTCTCATTATATTATATGAAAAGTACAAAATTTTATTTTCTAGAATTATTTTTCAATTTAGAAGTTTTGGATCTTCATTATATGAACAAAAGGTGAGTGAGACACCCTAGATTTTACAGTTTGTTGTTTCAGTGTGTGTAGGCACATGTCTAACCAGGAGATGTTGAGTTTCTCATTCACTCCATGAAGAGTACATGTCCCCAAGTAGGAGCCAGATGTTATCCCCCATTTCTAGGGATAACTAAGAAGATGATGTCTCGAGGCCCTCAAGTTATAGACATGGATTACCGAGAGATGGATTGATTGATAGTGTCCACATGCACAAATGGATACCCACTCCAACACCATACTTCTTGGATTCATCATGATGGAATTCACCACATCAACTTTATTTCAGAAGATAGTGGGTCTTGCTCCATGAGGTACAAGTCAGATATTGTGGTAAGTATCACCTAAATACATGAGGCATTTGAATATGTTGCATTAACGATTATCTTGATTATAGAAAGTTTTCTTGGACATTATGCTTCTTGTTTCACCTTGGTGAGTGTCATGGTTCCCTAGTAAGTGGCCACCCTTAGGGAAAGGGTTGCAATCGGGGATATCCTCAAAGGGTCATCGTACCGTCCCAACTCATCCTTACCATTTTACATCTATTATTCCCCTCCATGTCCCAATATTTTAGGTTTTTAGTCCACATTGACCCAAGAAGGGCTTGTACCTCATTTCATGGGAAGAAGGGGTTGAATGCCCAGAGGCTTGTAGCTGGAAAAATATAAAATCCAATCATAAACCTTCCAGATGATCACCCAAGGATCTCAAGAAAAATAAAATGTTTCTCACAAAAAATTAAAGGACTTGCAAGATAAATAATTAATTAAAATTCCAACCAAGGTTGATCATTTGTGGGCAATGTTTTTCATGCTTAGGTATAAGTCCCACACATCGTCTTCAACTTGAGGAAGCACCATGTGAGAAAGGTAGAGTTAAGGTGGGTAATTTTTTCCATGCTTAGGTAGAATTCCCACCTTAGCTTCAACTTGGAAACATTCTAATAAATTAATTTCAAATAAGGGCTTGGAAAAATCATGCATTCAGGATGAAGGGCAACACACCCTCTACAAAGGCACCCATAAATGAGACAATATTAGACCTTGTATGCCATGAAGCCCTAAGCCTAGAAGTCTAACCCATTCCACCTCATATCCATTACATGAACTAGAGAGGATCACCCTTGGGAAAATCCCCCACTTGAGGAATTGGTTCACCCAATAGGGTATTGTGACACCCCTCCCATATATAAACTTGACCAATTTCATAGGGTCTTTGAGCACTTGTTTAATTTGAAAGGGTGGATTTGATGAACATGTTTAGGTGGCTCTTGTATTAATTTTGATTTCACTTAGCATGATACATTTGACTTAAGACCCTTGGAGGGATAATTCACTTGTCTTTATAGGACCTTTTTGGTGGACGCTTGTGGAGGAACAAGCCTAGCTTAGGCCTTCGTTGGAGTAGGAATTTCACAGGTTGGATGCCATGACCCATATATTTGGAGAAGCTAGATGATAAGAGTTTCCTTTGGAGGTATGATAAGGCATCTTGGACGATGGGACCTATCCCCCCTTAGCCCAATGTTTGACCTTGGAAGGTCAAAATGTCACCTTTTAGGGCTTGACGTCAAATCGGGGGCTAGGGTTCGATGATGGCGGTGATGAATTTATGGAGAGTTTTCATGTTTTGATGGAGAGAAATGCTATCTCATGGAATATATGGCCTTTGGAGTCCCTACGACTCACTCACGTTTCTCAATGACTTGCTCTATGTGCCAAAACGTCACCCCTAGGGGGTATGATGTAATATTTTAGTGTTTTCTTTCTTGTGTAAAATTAGAATTGAAATGTGAAGGGGAAATTAGAGGGGGACGACCTCTCTAAAAAAAATTTACCCTAAATTTAATTGGAAAAACTAATTTTAGAAGGCCTTGTATAAATAAAGGCCTTGTGACATTTCATTTTATCTTAACTCTCTCTCTCTCTTGAGTGAGAGACTTGGCTGAAATTTACACCCTACTTGGGAATTTTTCATTGTCTCTTTATTGAGTCTCTCTTTGTGATGCTAGCTCTTGTCTATTGGTGAAGAAGTATGGCATTATCTCTTGGATGCTTGTTCTTGGTATTGTTGGTGGAATATACTTGATAAAGAAGGTTTTTTTCATGTTATTCTTGGAATTGGTAAGGAATTTATGCATTAATTTTTTGTTTTCTTCTTGTTTGAAGTATCTATTTGTCTAAACCCTTGGAGGAGTATAAGGAAATACACCATCCATCAAGTCTACCTTGTTATCTTTGAATAAGCTATTTTGTAAAGGTTGCTAGGAGGAGTAAAACAGCTTAGACCCTCCTAGATTTACCTTGCTAGTTTAGTTTTCTCTAGGGAGTGAAAGGGATTACACCCCTAGAGAAGTAAAAAAACTAGCTCTTACACCAGAGACTCCATTTCCCAATTGATTAAGCACTAGTCTAAATTACATTGGAGACACAATATTCTTGCATTGGAATACGTGAATTTACAAGATATTGCAATTGTTCAAGTTGGATTTTTTTTTACATGTTATAAGAATTCTTGTGCCCTAAGGGAATTCTCTTTTAGCCAAGAAATTTTCTTCTATAATAATTTTAATGCTACAGCCATTAGGCTGCAAAAAAAATTCTTTTTCACTCATTAATCTCTAATCTACCACTAAAATTTACTTGTAAAACTAAATTATTATTCTATTGATCATTAGCTATGTTTCTAATGGTTTACTTGTCAATTTTTGTGGTTAGATTTTGATTTTGTAGCATTTTTTTTCTATAGTCACTTGGATGTTATAACACATTGTGGATATCACTTAATAAACAACACTAAAACTCACTAAAGTCTTGCTTCATTAATTGGAAGTTTAACTAGTCTTTGCTAGCTTTATTTTCCTCATCTCTTACTTAATTTCAGTGGTTAGATTTTCACTCGATATAACTTGTTTACTACAGAAAATATATTTCCGTACAAATGAAATTTTGAGACAACAAGGTTTCTTTCTTGTTACCCTTTGGTTTAAGTCTTGTATATCAATCATTTCTCTTGTTTTGGGCAGGGCTAACATTGCCTTGCAGGTATACAACATTTGGAAATCATTCTCCATCCACAATACTCATTCTTCAAGCCTTTATTCACCTCCATGCTTGACCTATATGGGTTTCGCTCATCATCTTATCACTTTCCATATTGATCCCCATAGGGTCACCGAAATTCCCCCCTTGTGGTGAATTGTGATCACTAAAGTGAGGGGAGTGTCTATCTAAGGTGATAGTGGGTAAGTACTCCCATAATTTTCACACTCTTTTGTTTCGGGTCGAGATTTTCCCAACCTACAATTTGTGCAATAACAATCTCCATCAAATAAGACCCTAAAATACTGTAGTTATTAAAGTGAAAAATCTTATTTCATTGTTTGTTTGACTAGTGCACATCCTTATAATCATTGTACAGATCAATCATATGAATGTTGTTCATTTAATTAGTTCTAGTGTCAAAGATGGATTGCATACTCTTTTGCAGTTTTCCCCTCGTGGAAGCTTAGCATCAATAATTCATCACTGAAACTCCGAAGTGATTCACTGTGATATTAGATACAAAATATATGTTGGAATAACTAAAGGTATTCTCTACCTCTACTCTAGAAGACATGTTGAGTGGTTTGTCATCACAGTTTCCTCAAAGGAATAGGATATCATTGTATGATTTTCCAAAGATGTTGAAGTTCCTTGCAAGCAATATCTTAGAATGTTTCAGGACTAATATTGCAGTTCTACAAATAGAAACATTTGGAAGTTTGGTATTATAAACCATTTTGACATTACTAGTGGGAGACAAAGATGCAGTGGTAAGGGTGATAATCGCCCTTTTGGGTTGTTCTTCATCTAGAAAATTTCTCATGTGGTATAGGGACATCATAGTGGCCATTTGGAAATAATATGTCGATTCTTGGCTATATAATATTTCAAACCATTTTTAACTATCCAAGTGACTTAATTCAACCATTTTTCTCAAGCTTTACATCCATGGAAATTGATCATATTCTTGAAGCTGCAAAAATTTTAGTGCTTGCCAAGTAATTTAAGCTTTCTTTTCTTCCAATACTCCATTAAATTATAAGAATAGATTTATTTTGAAGTTACATGGTCATTTTGGTGAATTGACATAGAGCCCTTCTAGTTCATTTACTATGTCAAAGTGCTTTCTATCAGTTGATTTGGCACTTCAGAAGTTTATAGCTTCTTAATTGTCCTATGTGCAAGCGAACATCAAAAGAGAAGTACTTTTCAAAAAACAGTACAACTTGTAGATATGAATTTAGAGGTGGATGTATATTTGGGATCAAAATATCATGATTACACATGGATAACATTACTCTTTTGAAAAATACCGATAAAAATAGGCATATGATGAGAATAGAAAAAGAATAAAGAAACAAAATTTCAAAATGAAGGAAAAATCTTTTGGCAGAAAATAGGTGGCGGTAGGAGAATATTGAAGATTTAGTCTTAGAAACAACAATCCTATTTTCAGAGGAATAGGACAACACCTGGGGTGGATGGGTCAAAAGCCCCAAAATCATCTTCAACCACAATTCTATTTGGGAATATTTGTTCCACATTTCCAAGCATCAGTTGAGCAACCATTTCCAGGTTTGAAGGCATCAGGCTAGGATTCAACTAGCATTCGAGAGAGTTAAAAGCAACAACATAGGATTTCATAAGGGGTAGTAGGTTAGGGAATTCCAGAGAAACTTTGGTTATGTTTGTAAGAGGCCCTAGAGGATGATTTTGTAAATTCCGAAGATCAAAGAGACTTCCATGGATTCATTGCTTGTTTGTGGAGCCATGTTTTCTTCACTATTTTGAGTTTTAAGCTTCTCCTTTTTACACATCTCTTATTTTCATGTATCAATGTAATATTACAGTTTACAGGCTTGAGATTTATATATTCAAATATGGCAAAGTCTATATAGTGTAACAATTCTCTTTTTCCATTTCTATTTTTGTGAAAAGTATCTATGGAAATACTAAGTACACTGTAAGAATTTTAGAGATTGACTCTTCCCTGTACCTTTGATATATCAGAGTTCGAAATTATTTTTTGATTACATTATTTATGTGTTATGTAGTTGGATTCATGTTTCATTCCCATCTTCCACACTCACATTATGTTGGATTCATTTAAATTCCCAACATATCCATTTTCTTCATCACAAGCCAATGAAGACTTCCTTACTCATTGTTGTGTCTTATATTTGTGTCTTCTCTTTTTCTTCCACCTTTCATTAACATTTACCATGCTCTGCAAAATGAGACTCTAGTGCCCAATGGAAGACCTATGTTCTGAGAGATTTAACATGTTTTATTACAGTTAGCAACCATTCATCCTTAAACCTTACCTTCATAGTTTGCCATGTTCTTTACTATCAAATTTGGCATATGTGCTTAATTGTTAGAATTATTTCTTAGTGACAGTGGGAAACTAGTGTTCTTAATCATATGAGAGATCCCTCTCTAGAACAAGATCTAACCTGTGGCCTAAAGATGGTTCAAATATTTCTTGGCATGATTTCTAAACAGTCAGAAACCATCTCAAGTTACAACATTCTTTATCAAACTGAACATCCTAGGATGAGATCCTATAGAAATTATGCTTGGGACTTAATTGAGAATTTATTTTTGACTTTTAATATTCATGAAATTCCTAGACAAGAAATAAGTAAAGTTTATCAAGCTAAAAATCCTAGGATGAGATCCTATAGAAATTATGCTTGTGACTTAATTGAGAATTTCTTTTTGACTTTTAATATTCGTGGAATTCTTAGACAAGAAAATAAGCAAGATGATTCTTTAGTTGTAGAAGGAAGTAATTTCAGACCTCCTAAAGTTCCAAATATTAAATATTAAATTGAAATAAAATACAAACCTTAAATACCTGATAATGTCAAATATTGGCAAGTGTTTGAAGATGAACAACAAATAAAAAGTTTTGGAAATGATTGAAGAATTTTCAGTGACTCAAATTGATCAGCAAGATGACCAAAACAATGAACAAATCAATCAAAATAGTTATCTCTATCATAAATTACAAGATATGATTGTTAACCATAAAATGATGGTGCTAAGAAATAACCAGATTCCAAAAGGATTGGTCCCTTTGGAGAAGTTATTTGATAAAGATGATGGTGTTGTGAAACCAATTGTTCATCCTCAAAAGGAAGAAGTAGAATATCACAATATTGGGACTGATCAAGAACCAAGGCATATCAAACTTTCCAAATTTCTGCCTTCTTATCATAAGGTCAAGTATATTGATTTATTCAAAGAATTTACTGAAGTATCTGCTTGGTCTTATGAAGACATGAAAACTTATGACACCAACATCATTCAACAC
>JASDQU010440303.1:38595-54070 GCA_032191745.1 Picea mariana | reverse complement strand
ACCAACAGATAAACCCTAGCACAATGGCTAGCTAAAGATACAACCAGAAATACCACCCTAGTTGCAGCAACAACACCATACAAGAGTAGCGCACCTCTACCAAGGGTAGCTCATAAGAGAGAGTTACCACAAAGAATAACCAAGATCCTCGATGTTGCAGTAGCTGCGTCTTCCTAGCCTCAGACCTGCGCCTTATGTAGTTGAAACTGCGAGTGGAAGTGAGATCAATTGAGAAAGGCGTCACTATATTTATACTGGTCTGTCAATGTACTAGGGCCGACTTCTCATCTGGAATACCGGGGCTGAATTTTCATCTGGAATAATTCATTTTCCACTTTATTAATTCTCGTGGGCCGACTTCTTATCTAGAGGCTTCTCTTTTCACTTTAATCTTTATTCTTCTGGGTTGACTTCTCTTCTGGGGTATTTCCTCATTTGTTCAATGGTTCTCTTGCTTCCAGAATCTTATTATTGTCTAACGAAGGTCGTCTAAGAGGGAAAGTACCTCCTGCAACTACCAAACATCAACACAAAAGAGTTTTAGAGGGAATGCATTTTTTCGTTCTACGTTTTGGCATTTTTGTCATAATTCGACAATATAAATCTGGGTGAAATCACAATATTTTGTTGTTTAAATTGTAATTCTAAATGCATAAATGGATTAAGGGTGGTGAAAAACACCTGGAGTACTCAGATTATACATGCTTAACCACTCAAATCTACAAAACTAACACTTTCTCACTGGATTTTATAACTTTCCCATTTTATAAAAATAGTTACTATTGTTGGTAGAATAAGTGAAATCTTATAACTTACTTCCACATAAACAAGGATAGTTGTTGAGCAACAAGTCCCTGCCTAGTCTGGTATTTCTGAAAAAGAGTTGTTCAAAGTATAGAACTATGCAAGGATCTACAAGTATAAGAACTATAACATTGTGCTTAGAGATGATGTTGCTGCATTTCATAAACGCTTACTCTGTAGCAACCATCTCGATTCTAATGAGAATAAGTAAATGCTTACTCGTGATTTTGTCTTTGTTGGATGTTAAACTAATTTCGACTTTACTTTAGGTGTCGATAATTTGAAATTCAGATGGCAGTGTCATATTCGTTGATTAAGGTTAGGAATAAAAAACAACTATTTTTAATTATTTCATATACCCAAAACCAAGGTCACTAAACCGACATGACACTTCTTCAATATATCTTTGTAACCTTTTTTTTCAGTAAATGCAAGAACCAAAGTTCACCTAGCATATTTAAACCCACATGTCACTTCTTCAACATGTCTTTGTAAACTTTTTTTAGGAAATGCAAGAACCAAAGTTCACCTGTCATCAAGAAGATGTCAACATTGTTGATCAATAGATGAAACATAATCCCATGCGATATTCAATTTTAGTAACTATACCATGAAAGGGTCCCAAAGGACCAACATAACTACCATTATGTTTGATATTCCAATCATTTTTTGTAAATTTAAATAATTTAACGTAACTTTTTGAATTTGAGTATCATTTGATAATTCTATTTACTTTTAGTTTTCTGACTTCATGTTTTTAAAATTTAAATTTGTATGAAATTTTTTTCATTATTTTTAATGCATGTAACAAAGTTAGATTTAAAGTTGAAGATATGATGGTGCTTTACCAGAAATAACAAAAACGAGTTGGATGTTTCCTTAGGTTTTATTTAAAAAATAATCTAATAACTTTCCAGGGACAACGCTCCATACACAAACTAGACGTATTGATTTAATGATTTTCCACGCGTCACACTCCATGAACAGTCTAGACAAAATCCATTTCCATCTATTTCGTAATCGGTATCTCAATACAACATATGTCTCACATGCAAGTTGTCCCTGAAGGGAGGGGTCCGAGTGAGGTTGGAGCGAGCCACGAGGCAATGTAGCAGACAACGCTCGTTCATCATACAGTGGTTCCATCAGTTTATTCAATAGCATAAGCACCAAAGGCATTTTTTTTCAGTTTATTCAGTGGATCGCTATCTATTGGATTTGCATTTTTTGAAAAGACCTAAATGATCTTCTACTTCAAGGTTGTTATGAGAAGCTCATAGCATAGTGCTAGACAAACTTTTGCGATGTTTATAGGTATTAACGAGAAGGTGGGTCGATAACGAACTGGTCGACCTTCCTTATAAAGACCCTTAGAAAATCCCCTGCTAAAGGCCCTAGCTAAATAATGATAACTAATGTTTATGAAAATCTTTTCATGGGGTGGTGGTGTTGCGGTGAATGCGTCCTTCCTTTTCTTAAGAGGATGGCACCTTTGCTTAGTTCAGTCTTGTTATTACTCAAGAAAGGGAAAGGGTAAGAAGGATCGTACTAAATCTGGTATCGGAACCACAAGATTTATTCATGTCGTGAAGTCATGTTGAGAAGCGTGGGCTTACCCATGGTGTTGTCTTCGGTGTAAAGCGCTATTTGATTTTGATAGCTTTATTATAGCGCACTACTAAAATAAGATTGATACATTCACTGCTTGCAGATAGACTCTCCTTCCAACACGTGACAATGGATTTGGATCTCCATCTGGATCTCCATGTGGATTTGGAACAATGATTATCTTCAGTAGAGAAACAAAAATGGGTTACAAAGATGCTAGGTTATGACTTTGAAATTATCTACAAAAAAGGAAAACAAAAGGTTTAGAATCGCGAGATATCGAGATCCATATTTTCGAGATCGAGAGTTTTATTCTGTCGTTTAAGATCTAGTCCCAGATCGATAACCAGTTTAGGATCCTTTAGCTTTAGTTGGAGATTAAGTTATATATGTAGTATATCCAGTCCCTGATCCAGATGGTCACCAACCACTATAGGACATACCACAGTGATGGTAACCACCGACCACTACTCGAGGTTATGTCGCAGAAACGAGGGCTACCAAAAATAGCATAATCAACAACTCTATCACTATAAAAAGCTTAATCTACTTCTTTATCGACTGGATAAACGACTGTTGGATATGTGGGTATATTTTCTACTGGTGCTACTAGCTATGGTGCTTATAGCTTCGTATATAGATATGAATCAACGGGAAGGGAAGTTGCTATATGACTAGGTGATGGCTTTAAACCCATAAGGGATGCTTTATGTAAGTTGGACGAGATGGTGGCTTAAGGATATGTAACAAGAATAAATGTTGGCTCTGTTACTGGTGCTACTGGATAAACTTATGGATCGATTGAATCAACCGTATCAACCTATAGCTATGGATCTATAGGTTATGTATATTGCTCATTAACTGGATATCAATATGCTTCCTCTGTCCCTGCCTTTGTTACTGCTTATGTCTTTGATATGAGTCTAAATCTGCTGTAGGCTATGGCTGGTACTGAATAAACAAAGGCGATTGATTCAACTACTTCATTTGGACCACCTGTCTCTGCTCCTTCCTTTTCTTTATTCACATTTGAGACGATCCTGACTGACCCTATGAAGGAAGAAGGGTGTACTCCGTGGCTTTGAAAGTCTCCTGGACGTGGGTAAAGACTTCTTTCTTTCTAAGGAGCAACAAGGATAAGTTCAATGTTTCTATGGTGTGGGGGTGCTAGGGCCTACTTTTATCGCCTTAGCTAACATTGTTCATAAACCCTTTATTTTTGGTTTATTCCCAACTACAATAACTCAACTAGCTAACATCATATTCGATCAGAAGGTCCTGAAAAGTATGACAAGCAAACAAAGCAGAGGCACAGGTCCTGGCCCTTTATTTGTAGGGACTATTGTGAGTATAAAAGAAAGAAAGGGTCAAAGAGTGAGTGAGAAGGGGTCCTTCCCGTGAGCAAGTACAAGCAAGCAGAGCAAAGGGACAGGTCTTGAAAGGTAGTCATGCCCTTCTTTTAATGATAAGGGAAGGAAGGAAGGGTCTTATTGATTCTCTGTGACTTTTTACCGCTTCCATAGTGTTGCACTCGCCCGATCGTGAATTATCCAACTAGGAAGGAAGGAATTCTCCGAGTCAGTTGGCTCAATCACTCACACAACCATGTGAGTAAAAAAAGCAAATAAAAAGGACCTTTATTCTATATGGATGTTCTCAAGTTCAATTGCCTGCGCTATTATATATTTGGGTGGGGTATGAATGGATTGATTTTGACCTATTCATGGAGTTATTTCTCAAGCTAAGTCCTTCTATCTATTGTCTTTTCCCCTCCTTGCAGTTGTTAATTATTTTATGGTCATTGTTTTGTCCGGTCCCCCCAAAAGAAATATATTGGGGTTTCAAAGGCTTCAAGCGGGCCCTACGCGATTCTTTTTAGGGCGAGGAAGAATTGCTCATCTGACAGAGGAGGGCGAGGAAGAATTTCTCGTTCGACAGAGGAGGGCGAGGAAGAATTGCTCGTCCGATAGAGGAGGGCGAGGTGGTGTAACACCCTGTTTCCCCCAATCTGTAAAAATAACTATATTGGCCAAGAACTATGGCAAACTCAAAGATGTGAATATTTGATTTGACGGACCTTTGTATAAAAGTTTGATGAATGTAAATTATGTTATGATTATGTGTTGCATGACTTTTAGGAGGGGTATGTGCTAAAAGAGACTACTATGGCTAATGAGAGGTGGTGGAAGGGACCTGGAATGGTTGCATTAACTTCCACCGAGCCAGTACCGTACTGGTTTTTACTTGCTCAAAGACCAAGGCAACTCTCTGACCCTGGAATGGATTTCCCGTCAGATTGGTAGGTGGGGAGGCTTCTCAAGAGTTAATGAGGGGATGGGGGTGAACCGCCCATCCGTAACATCTCCCAGACCTGACCACAGATGGGGAAATTCGTGCCACATGCAATCTTGCAGAGAAAAGGCAAGAGAGGAAGTGTGGTAAAGGGGGGAGAAAAGAGAACACGTGCGACAGGGATCGCGGAAGAGAACCAGGAGAAACTCAGAAAATACAGGGAGTTTTGAACAAAGGAGAAGGAGAGTAACCTTCTTCCTTGACTTTTATTGAGCTGGAAGTAGGAGACTGAATCTCAAGCATCGTGGTCTAGCTCGAGGGTGGCTAGTGGTAAATCCGTTTGGAGTCACTGAGCCTACGGTTGGGTGGAAATGAGCACCCCTCTTAGCAGTCACGTCACACCTGGTGTTTTCTGATAAGTGTTTATATATTGTATCTTGAATTGAATATCTTGGACGCATGCTCATGTTTGTACACTCATAAATGGTTTATGTATAGAAGTGTTTGTCTGGTGTTTTGATCGAAAATAATGGATGCATGCTTATACTTATATGACCATAATCGGTTTATGTATAGAATGAATAAGTTCAGATTACGAGTCCGTTCCCTTGAGATTTTTCCCATTTACTTGACTCATGCTATGCCCTGGTTTGATTTCTCGAAGGCACCTCCTCCCGGGAAGTCTCCTCGCATTCCAGAGCCGGAGTGAGTTCCTTGAAAAGACTACTGTTATGGTAAACCCACAAGTTCACTTTACCCTTGTCACAGAGTCATAGCTCGGCAAATTAGGAAGGCTTTTCAGTCAGGTCACCAAGCCTAGGGATAATTACCTAAGAAACCGCTGAAGGATCATGTGATCTGAGTCTGGAAACCTTGTACAAGAGAGAGTAGTTCTCTTAGGTTTTCGACGTTTCGGGGTTTCGGCACCCGGGAAACCAAAGGGTAAGACCCCTCATTTTCGCAAGTCGCGAAATCCCAGTACCCGAAACCCCAACGCGCTCTGTGGATGAGCCGGTTTTGCGTGAATAGGTTTCAGGGTTTCAGCACCTGGGAAACCAAAGGGTAAGACCCCTCATTTTCGCAAGTCGCAAAATCCCGATACCCGAAACCCCGATGCGCTCTGTGGATGAGCCGATTTTACGTGAATAGGTTTCGACGTTGCTTCACTCGGGAAACCAAAGGGTAAGACCCCTCGTTTTCGCAAGTCGCAAAATCCCGGTACCTGAAACCTCGACGCGCTCTGTGGATGAGTTGGTTTTGCGTTAATAGGTTTCGGCGTTTCGGCACCCGAGAAACCAAAGGGTAAGACCTCGTTTTAAAAAGTCGCGAAATCCCGGTACCCGAAACCCCGACGTGCTCTGTGGATGAGCCCTAGGTGACAGGGCAGAGTCATGTGGTAGAAGGAGGAAGTAGGTGCTAGCAGTGAATTAAGGGTCAAAACTCGGGAATCGACATTTCGGGTCTCGAAAGAATCTGGACTGTCCATTTGTAGGGGGCGAAGGTCTAAAGCCACCATGGTTTTGGACATCGGAGGAATAGGAGTGAAGACCTCGCCAAAAATCCTGTAAGGTAGAATGTCGGGATTTAATCTAGGCCGTTGATCAAGCCGACGATTTGGACCGTAGATCTGGATGATATAGGGCTTTCGAGTCCTGATAGAAAAAAGGAAAATTCCTAGTTGTTGTAGTGGGTGTGTGACAAGTGGCCTCTCTAATTACAAAAGAATCGGACTGGAAGAGGATCGAGACAAACTATGGACCTCACCCCCACCACAACAAGATAAAAACCTCACTCGATTACTTATTTTTTTGTTTGAGAAGGGGGAGCCTTCCGCCTATTGATTTGATTGAGCAACAAAACAGAAAGACTCAACCCAAACAAAGTCCACCCTCTTGGCTTAGAGCTGCTTGAAAATCTTTCTCCCTCCCTTTATGCACCACCAGTTCTTCATGGCGGCCCCATCATACCATAGTTGAGAGAGACAAAACACAGTCTTAAATAAAGAAAGGGCTTTCCCTCGCTTGTCAACCCTGGCTCGTCTGTGTAGAAGTTCGAGAGGTCTGTTGGCATCTATCTGTATGGTAACTATAATTACTTATATAATTCTCATTGACTTCTAAAAACTATGATAATGCTACCAGTAGCTACCCACCCTTATGGCCAGAGAAAAGGGAAAAAGAAAAGAAATAACAAGGAGGAAAGAGAAAGACAAGACTCGGTCGATGGTTGGACTCTGGATGGCTTCTCATTCCTCCTAAAGTAGAACATGAAAAGGTGCAGGACCACTTACCTTCCTGCAATCTGGAACCTACATAATTTGCTTACGATATTATGACTGAATGGATAGGAGGGGAGCCCAACCAATCAATAATATCAGTCATTCACACTAGCACACTGGATGGACTAGCTGCTTCCCAATTAGTTAGTTACTTGGACGATTAACAATGGAAGAGTAATTGAAACCAACCATAGAGCATTGCATTCCATTCTTTGGTCCCATTATCTAGTTTCATTTCCCGACTATCCCACACACCTCTGGTTCCATAGTCATATTCAAAACAAGCAAGTTAGAAGATTCATTTCATCATCAACAAACATGTGCATTTGAGATTCAACTCATTCAAAAAGGGTTGTAACAAGAGTTTTTTTTTACATTACGTCATGGAAAAGGTTGTAGCAAAAGGTGTCAAAGCAATCCCACTATCACGAACACCAGAAGATTTCGTCAATTAGTAGTGAGTTATTCACTGGGAACATGAGAGATTATTCCATCAGTTAGTTGAGTTATTTTACCAAGGAGTGGGACTATTTATTTCCCAACTCACTCTTTTTATGTCTGGCTAACTACTCCTCTGTACAACTAACCGTCGTGGGCTAACTATATTTAATTTACCCAAGCGGTATTAAGAGGCTATTTTCTAGCATCCCTAGATAAGACAATTAAGAAAGAGTAAGCATCTGAATGTTGGAAACTTTATTGGAATAGGCGTGAAACTCTTCTCAATGAATGGAAAAATCCCTACACTCGGAAATAAGCAAACCATTGATTGGTCAGATCTTGTCCCTTGAAAACAGACCATTTCAACTCAATAGGATCAAGGAAAGAAGAAGATGCAAAGGGGTTACTTGGTGCTATTTCCATTCCACAATTTGATTGGGTGGAAGAATCAAGGAAAAAATCTAAGCAAGATCAGAAGGTATGCAAGATCATTCGAAAACTACAATAGGACCCAAGTACATTGGATAAATTTGTGTGGAAGAGTGGTTTATCATGGTATCAAGATCACTTATATTTATATAAGAATTCCCAACTCAAACATAAGGTCCTTTTGGAATTGCACACTTCTGCTATAGGAGGACATTCAAGGTTCTTGAAAACTTATCACGGGATCAAGAAATAATTTGTTTGGGAAGGTCTTAAAACCGATGTTCAAAATTTTGTGGCTTGCCAACAGAAAAATGGAGAGACAATCAATACCCCTGGCCTCCTATAGCCATTATCTATACTGATTCAACATTGGGAAGATGTTTCGATGGATTTTATTACGAGACTACCCAAGTTTGAAGGAAAGAATGTCATCATGTTAGTAGTGGATTGACTCAAAAATTATGCCCATGTGTTCTCCCTTTCTCATCCTTTTAAATAAAGTAAAATAGCCACAACATTCATGAAAACAATTTAGAAGCTACATGGAATCCCTGAGATCATTGTAAGTGACAGAGATCCAATTTTCACTGGAAAGTTTTGGATTGAATTATTTTCTTGTTTAGATACTTAATTGGATCATAGCTCCTCTTACCATCATCAATATGATGGGAAGCTAACATTGTGAATACATTTCTAGAAGGGTACCTTTATTGCTTTGCATCTGAAAAACAAACACAACGGGTCAAAATGTTGCCCTT
Source organism: Picea mariana (assembly GCA_032191745.1). Taxonomy (NCBI): domain Eukaryota; kingdom Viridiplantae; phylum Streptophyta; class Pinopsida; order Pinales; family Pinaceae; genus Picea; species Picea mariana. Next base: position 45,460 of record JASDQU010440303.1, on the reverse strand, counting down.
AGTAGAATGGTGGTACAACACATCCCTCCACTCTTCATAAAAAATGTCCCCACTCATGGCACTTTGTGGATATCATCCTCCATACATCATGTCACCCTTGAAAGGAAAAGTAAAGGTTCAAGAAGTGGAGGAACACATAGAGCACCATCAAGAGGTTCTCAAACTATTGAAGGATAACTTGGTTACAACACAAAATAGGATGAACCAACAAGCAGATAAACATCGCAACGAAAGGGAATTTGAAGAGGGAGATTGGGTATTTATGAGGTTACAACCATACAAATAAATGTCCCTCAAGCAACAGAAGAAGGTCAATAAATTATCACCCAAGTATTATGGTCCCTGTGAGGTGTTGTAGAGGATTGGAAGTATGGCTTACAAATTGGAGTTACCTCCATCTTCACATGTACTTCCAATCTTCCATGTTTCTTGCTTAAAGAAGGTAATCAATGACAAGATCCTAGTTCAAAATATTTTCCTAGAGATCAATGGAGAAGGGAAAATAATACTAGAACCAAAGAACATCCTTGAAACAAGAGTCAAACAACTACGAAATCGAGCAATTACTGAGTACCTCATCAAGTGGAAGAACCTACCAATAGAAGACGCAACATGGGAAGATGAGTTCTTCATGCAGAAACATCCACAGCTAATCAAGTGTTGAGGGAAACACTTTTTTGAAGGGGAGTGACATGTTAAGCCCCATGATAAGCATAAATCCCCATCTAAATCCCTAGTTTTTGAGTTGTTGTATTTGTGTTGTTATATTAACATTGTCGGCTAGACCTTTTCATTGTAATTGGAACTTTGGTCTCCTATATATACCAAGGAGACCTAGTTTAGGATGATCTCATCTAGTCTTGTGCATTGAAAATATTGTAAAAGGAGGTTTCCCCTTCGAAGTGGATTATTCATTGGATTTTTTTTGGAGTTTGATTCATAACACACCTACTTGCATAACCAACCCCTAAATCACCCATGGATCTACCTCTCGTATATTCATTTTCTTCACCAATACACTTAGAACAAAGCTTACATGCCCTAGACAATTCCAAGCTTCATCCCCAGGCTTCCCCAAGTTCTTCGTGCAAATTGCTCCAAGCACACCAAACTCAGGTCACACACATAAGTTCAGTAAACCCCAAGAATATGCACTTTCTTACTTGACTGTCACCACCAAAGTCAAATGTCTATCTTGGAGTGAACCACTTCTTGAATCACTTTCCCATTATGCTTTAGAATCTCATAACCTCCACTTTAAATAGGAGTGGTGTAACAACCATTTTCCTCTTATTGGGTTGTCTAACCAGCATCTCCAAGGCAAAGTGGACCCACGTCCCTCCATGATTCTCGCACAACTATTGCAGGGTCTCAATTGACTCTTGAATGATGTGAAAGGCACACTTGCCAATTCCTTACGCTTCAACAATTGCACCACTCCAACTAACCTTGTTGCTTACATAGGAAGGTGCAACTTGCAACTATAAGAGAGGACAAAGAGCCTTTCCCAATGCCTATGGAAAGTCAAGTGTAGGGCTTCTCGGACTTGCAAGAAAATATCAAGGCATGGTTAGAGAAGGATCCCAATGTCTTAAATATTATGAAACATGTGAAGGAAGGAAAAACAAGGAATTTTTGGATGGACTAGGGATTGGGGTACTTTGGTAGTTGATCTTATGTGCCTAAGTCATCTAACCTCAGGAAGGAAGTTTTGAGAAACTATCACAATTCAATTTGGTATAGACGCCTAGGGTAGAGAAGAACAATGACATTGTTGGAATGAGGTTACTACTGGGAACATATGAGACAAGATGTTGAATAGTACGTTCAAACTTGTCTTGTGTGCCAACAAGACAAGCAAGACACAAAAATGAAATTTGGTCCACTCCAACCTTTACTAGTTCCAAAGAGATCTTTGTTGAGCATCTCCATGGACTTCATCACTTAACTTCTAGTTTCACAAGGTTATAATGGAATATTGGTTGTGGTTGACCGAATTTCTAAGTATGTGATCTTCGTCCCGATGAATGTGCATTGCGAGGTTGAGGAAGTTGCAAATTTGTTTTTCAGATATGTTGTGAAGTTGGCGGGTTTCCCATTGAACATTGTGTCAGGAAAGGACATAAGATTCACAAGGCAGTTTTGGACAAATTTATTCAAACTTGTTGGAACCAAGTTGTTGATGAGTTCGAGATATCATCTAGAAACTAATGGGTAGTCAAAGTGCATCAACAATCTTTTGGAGGAGTACTTGAGGCATTTTGCTTGTGCAGACCAGTCAAACTAGCCTAAGTTATTGGACTCAGTGTAGTTTAGCTACAACATGAAAGACTTGAGATTAGCTACAAAGTATAGATCATTTGAGTTGGCCATTGGGAAACAACCAATGGAACCTCTCATAATGTTCAAAGTCTTTGGGAGCAACCTATTAGCCTTATAGTTACTTAAAGGATGGCCAGACAGAGTGGAAAGGGTGCACATTCAATTGACATAGTAGGCCAAGAAGATGAAGCATTGAGCAGATCAAGGAAGAAGAGAAGTGGAGTTTCATGTTGGTGACAAGGTCTTACTTAGGTAGAGAACAACTCAAGCTTCCAATGAGCATGGTAGGTGCATTGCTATACTAGTGTGAAGGGTCATTTGAAGTGCTTGAGAAATTAAGGAATGTGGCATACAAGTTGAAATTGGTGGAGCATTTGATAACCTATCATCCAGTTTCCCATGTTATTCAGTTGAAACCTTGTAGGATTGATGAGGATGATCCTAATAGGATAAACCCATCTAGAATGCCTACGATGGTCTCAAATAAGCAAACAAATGAAGTGTAGAATGCATTAGCCCATTGGACTGTCAAGCTTTGCAAAATGAGGTAGTGGGAGTACTTCTTAAGGTGGAAGAATATGCTCGAGGAGGAAAACAATTGGGAAAGAAAGGAATCATTGTGGCAATACAAAGATAAGAGATAGGTGTTCGAGGAGAGAAATATCGATGCACTTAGATGGACATTGATTGGGAATTGTCAGGATGATAGTAGTTTGAGTGGGGGAGGATGTATCGACCTTGAATTTGAAGGGCAATAGGCACCTTTGCCCAATCGCTTAGGCCGACATGATAGGTTGTGATAGCAGGTGACAAATCAACTAGTTAAGCATGTCCAACAATTAGACGTCTTGGCATAAACATTTAACTTGGTAAGTATTGTCTTTACAAAGGAGTTTGGAACAACTTGGGTGGTTGGCTCATTTAAGAAGAACATGGTCCTAAGGAGTGCATGTTTCGTGCTTCATGGAGGTGATTGCAATATCAAGTCTCCTTGGGATGGATAGTTCCAAGTTTGGGTTTGCTAGGAATTGGGTGTGGTGGAAGGTACCCCATTTTGGGGAAAACCCCAAGTTTGAGGTAAAACAATGAAGGCATCCTCCAATATAAAAAGAGAATGAAGGCACATTATAGGCCATTGAAGAGAGGCAAAAATAGTTCTAATTTGAAGAGGTTGTAAAGTTTAGGGTTTGGCAAGAGAATGAGACTTGGATAGTGGCAGCCTAGTTTGTTGAAGAATGGGAATTGCAAGAGGCAGGCCCACAAGTGCTTCATGGGTTATTTGGTAGATAGAGTGGCACTAAGGCAAGTGTGCCTTAGGATATTTGTGCATCTATAAAATGAGTCGTAGGTAATGGTTGAACTCCCCTTTTTGTACACTATTCTATCTTTTTTCATTAATATTTAAGACGTAGGTACCCATCTTGGGTGCAACCATCAGTTGTGTTCTATCATGGTTTGTTTATGCATGAGATATTTATTATTTACTTGATGCTATATGTGAAAATGGCTAAGTGTTGATTATGTTAGCTTAGTTGTAAAACTACTAATGTGACCTAGGTAGGGTTAGGTTCTTGTTGAGAAGGTGTAATCTCGTTGCTTTCGATCCAGGGTGACTTTATCACTGAAATGAAGTAAGTATTGTTGCATGACCTCAGTGATGCCAAAATGAAAAATAACAGGCTTAGACTTCTTTGGATCCTATGCTCAAGCTTCCTACATTGCTATTCTCGTGACATCCATCTCATCAACTCGGAATAATCATGATTTCACTTCCATGTATTATCCCCTCCTTATCAGTTCAATGGGTTTTATGATATGCTTGATCACAACATTGTTTGCTCTGACCTTCTTTGAGATTAGGATTGTTAAGGAAACTGAACCTATTTTGAAGACACAATTGATAATCTCTATTGTGCTTATGATGGTTGGGATTGCTATTATGAGCTTTATTGAATTACTGTAAACCTTCTACATCTACAATTTTGGTTATGTGAAAGTAATGCGGAGCTGGTAGGAATTCAAAGTTCTATAATCTATTATGAATTTTTTTGTTTACATTCTTCCGTGGACTTCTTTCAACGGTTTTTTTAGGGTCTATATTTAGTTTATTTGCAATATAGATGCGTCTAATTTTGTTGTTGTTGTTGTTTTTGGACTATAGGTTGAACTTGTGATTGATTACACTAGTGAGTATTACACAAGAAATTTCTATAGGTGACTTTGATGGCTTATCATGATTTGACAAATTAAAATCCTTACAAGAAGACTAAAATTTTGAGAGGTCAACTACTAATTTATTATGCATGTATTGCAGTCTTGTTCAAGAAGCGACCTAGTGTTGCAAAACTGAAGTTGCAACAAATGCCATATTTGGGTTGGTTTTAGGATACAAATATGTAATTATTCCTATCTTTGGCATTACAATTTTCATGTTTGTGAGTTTCAATATGCCTGCAACATATGGATTTCTAGTGGTTGGTTTGGGGATACTCACTACCATTGCAACGATGCTTGCTAGTATTACTAAGATGGTTGCAAATACTTTTTGTTGTTTAAATTCTAAAAATTGGATGCCCTCACAAGTTATACATACTTAGTAGCATAAGAATATAGCTCGATCAATATACTAATGTTTTCCCTTTAACTTGTAGCCTTTCCTTGGCCAAGGGAAACTTTATTTTCACACACTATGGTGAATAGGTATAAGACGTGGGCAATGGATATTTATTTCCAAACACTACAATGAATAGGTATAGAATTATGGTGTGGATCATGGTATCATGTATTTTTATCACTTTTTTTTGAATAGGGTAAAAATCATTTTGATACACATGGCCATCCACAACCATCTTAGAAAAAAGGTCACGATTTTGACAATTTTGGGGTCTAGAACTTTCAACACATTTTAAGGGTTTTCCCATGTGTTTTTCACCCCAAATATTTATTAGCCTAAGGGTGCCAACTTAGTATTTAATTTTCTTTCCAATGAGCTTAGGAAAACCTAAAATGGATAAACGAGTGAAAAGTTACAGTCTTGATAAGGCTCCCCTTCTTAACTCAGATTCATCCAACTTAGCATTCCCTCTTAGCCCTAATTTTGTGTTAGGGTCAGAATTCTTGTATATTAGGTTTTGCCTCTTAATATTTTGTTGAAATTTATGAAATATAGTTTTAACATCTTGTTCTAAGATTTTTGTGAATGAGTGTAGCTAACATATCTCTTCTTAAAAATAAACTACCTTAATTCTAGCCATACTAGTGTTTTCACCATTTTATTCATTAATAAAGTTTGGGTTTTAATATATTATTGTGCTCTTTGCAATATCATTATTTTATTTTGCGTGTTATTGCTATCTTCATTTTAATCTCAACATAATCTAAAATTACATTTTAAGTTTAAGAATTTTTTATCCAATTTTGAGAATAGTTTGAGCGGTTCAATTATGGTGAATAGTGCTATGCTCAATGTTTAGATTATACTATGTTTTACATCCATCGATTATACTATGTTTTACAAACTAATACTAAGTCAACGGATTATCGATCGCTATAGTCCCTCTATACCTACGACAAGGATTAATAAGAGTGAATTGTGTACCAAATAACTATTAGAAGATGTACAACATTACCACCACAAATTTTATATTTGATTTACCACATAGTTTAAGTTTTCAATAGAGACTCTCACACCACTAGATGCAAAGTACACCACATGATATATTATTTGAAGGCATTGTGATTCTACAATTCTTATTGCTATTTTTTTTAATTGTAAATGGATATTTATAAAGCATCCCACATCTATCATAAGGATCCCATTCATTGGACTAATAAAAAATCTATGCAAAGGAAAGGAGAGTGAATGTTTAACAAATCACATCATGGGATTATGAAGAGTTCAAGATTTACATGTTTTTTAGGATGTTGGTATGGTACCTTTGTTCAACATTTCCTACACAAAAAAGTTCTTTATTGTCCATTACAATTGGTAAAATTCATGCATTTTTCAACATAGCCTTGCTTTGTGTGATCAATTCCCTCCCTCAATGTTTAACATTTCATATAGATTTGTCTTTTTTCTTATGGTTTTTGTTATTTCATGCATTTTATAGCATGTTTCAAGTTGTTTTTAGGGTTCGCCCCCTCTTGATTGTAACGGCCATGTATTTCTAAACATCATTAAGTTTCATAAGCAATTTATTCAATAAACTAAGACAATAACTTCATAGCAAAATACTGATTTTCGTAACAACAATTTCGGTAACTTAGATTTATCAATAAACACTAATTTCATGGCAGAATGAAATAAATACATAACTTAACAAGTACCTGGATCTGATGCTAATTTCTGTTGCCTCCTTGCCTTGCTGCTGCCTTTCTGTTTCCTGCTACACGGATCAACCCTGCCACAAACAGGAAAATAACTGCCCAAAACTACTGTCCTCCCTGCCAACTAGGAAAACTACCTAGCTCCAGGATATCTACGGATATCCTGGCCCTCCATCCCCAAAACCTCCAGCAACACGGTGCCACTGTATATTCC
>JASDQU010440303.1:12599-23129 GCA_032191745.1 Picea mariana | reverse complement strand
TGCATTTGAGATTCAACTCATTCAGAAAGGGTTGTAACAAGAGGATTTTTTTTACATTACGTCACAGAAAAGGTTGTAGCAAAAAGTGTCAAAGCAATCCCGTTATCGCGAACACCAGAAGATTTTGTCAATTAGTAGTAAGTTATTCACTGGGAACACGAGAGATTATTTCATCAGTTAGTTGAGTTATTTTACCAAGGAGTGGGACTAATTATTTCCCAAATCACTCTTTTTATGTCTGGCTAACTACTCCTCTGTCCAACTAACCGTCGTGGGCTAACTATATTTGATTTACCCAAGCGGTATTAAGAGGCTATTTTCTAGCATCCCTAGATAAGACAATTAAGAAAGAGTAAGCATCTGAATGTTGGAAACTTTATTGGAATAGGCGGGAAACTCTTCTCAATGAATGGAAAACTCCCTGCACCCGGAAATAAGCAAACCATTGATTGGTCGGATCCTGTCCCTTGAAAGTAGACCATTTCAACTCAATAGGATCAAGGAAAGAAGAAGATGCAAAGGGGTTACTTGGTGCTATTTCCATTCCACAATTTGATTGGGTGGAAGAATCAAGGACAAAATCTAAGCAAGATCAGAAGGTATGCAAGATCATTCGACAACTACAATAGGACCCAAGTACATTGGATAAATTTGTGTGGAAGAGTGGTTTATTGTGGTATCAAGATCACTTATATTTATGTGAGAATTCCCAACTCAAACATAAGGTCCTTTTGGAATTGCACACTTCTCCTATAGGAGGACATTCAAGGTTCTTGAAAACTTATCATGGGATCAAGAAATAATTTTTTTGGGAAGGTCTTAAAACCGATGTTCAAAATTTTGTGGCTCAATGTCTGGTTTGCCAACAGAAAAATGGAGAGACAATCAATACCATTGGCCTCCTATAGCCATTAGCTATACTGAGTCAACATTGGGAAGATGTTTCGATGGATTTTATTACGAGACTACCCAAGTTTGAAGGAAAGAATGTCATCATGTTAGTAGTGGATTGACTCAAAACTTATGCCCATGTGTTCTCCCTTTCTCATCCTTTTAAAGCAAGTAAAATAGCCACAACATTCATGAAAACAATTTAGAAGCTACATGGAATCCCTAAGATCATTGTAAGTGACAGAGATCCAATTTTCACTGGAAAATTTTGGATTGAATTATTTTCTTGTTTCGGTACTTGATTGGATCATAGCTCCTCTTACCATCATCAATATGATGGGAAACTAACATTGTGAAGACATTTCTAGAAGGGTACCTTCATTGCTTTGCATCTGAAAAACAAACACAACGGGTCAAGATGTTGCCCTTAGTAGAATGGTGGTACAACACATCCTTCCACTCTTCATAAAAAATGTCCCCACTCATGGCACTTTGTGGATATCATCCTCCATACATCATGTCACCCTTGAAAGCAAAAGTAAAGGTTCAAGAAGTGGAGGAACACATAGAGCACCATCAAGAGGTTCTCAAACTATTGGAGGATAACTTGGTTACAACACAAAATCGGATGAAACAACAAGCAGATAAACATCGCAACGAAAGAGAATTTGAAGAGGGAAATTGGGTATTTATGAGGTTATAACCATACAAATAAATGTCCCTCAAGCAACAGAAGAAGGTCAATAAATTATCACCTAAGTATTATGGTCCATGTGAGGTGTTGCATAGGATTGGAAGTATGGCTTACAAATTGGAGTTACCTCCATCTTCACATGTACATCCAATCTTCCATGTTTCTTGCTTAAAGAAGGTAATCAGTGACAAGATCCTAGTTCAAAATATTTTCCTAGAGATCAATGGAGAAGGGAAAATAATACTAGAACCAGAGAACATCCTTGAAACAAGAGTCAAGCAACTACGAAATCGAGCAATTACTGAGTACCTCATCAAGTGGAAGAACCTGCCAATAGAAGACACAACATGGGAATATGAGTTATTCATGCAGAAACATCCACAACTAATCAAGTGTTGAGGGAAACACTTTTTTGAAGGGGAGTGACATGTTAAGCCCCATGATAAGCATAAATCCCCATCTAAATCCCTATTTTTTGAGTGGTTGTATTTGTGTTGTTATATTAACATTGTCGACTAGACCTTTTCATTGTAATTGGACCTTTGGTCTCCTATATATACCAAGGAGACCTAGTTTAGGATGATCTCATCTAGTCTTGTGCATTGAAAATATTGTAAAACGAGGTTTCCCCCTCGAAGTGGATTATTCATTGGATTTTTTTTGGAGTTTGATTCATAACATACCTACTTGCATAACCAACCCCTAAATCACCCATGGATCTACCTCTCATATATTCATTTTCTTCACCAATACACTTAGAACAAAGCTTACATGCCCTAGACAATTCCAAGCTTCATCCCCAGACTTCCCCAAGGTCTTCGTGCAAATTGCTCCAAGCACACCAAACTCAAGTCACACACATAAGTTCAATAAACCCCAAGAATATGCACTTTCTTACTTGACTATCACCACCAAAGTCAAATGTCTATCTTGGAGTGAACCACTTCTTGAATCACTTTCCCATTATGCTTTAGAATCTCATAGCCTCCACTTTAAATATGAGTGGTGTAACAACCATTTTCCTCTCATTGGGTTGTCTAACCAGCATCTCCAAGGCAAAGTGGACTCACGTCCCTCCATGCTTCTCGCACAACTATTGCAGGGTCTCAATTGACTCTTGAATGATGTGAAAGGTACACTTGCCAATTCCTTACGCTTCAACAATTGCACCACTCCAACTAACCTTGTTGCTTACATAAGAAGGTGCAACTTGCAACTATAGAAGAGGACAAAGAGCCTTTCCCAATGCCTATGGGAAGTCAAGTGTAGGGCTTCTTGGACTTGCAAGAAAATATCAAGGCATGGTTAGAAAACGATCCCAATGTCTTAAATATTATGAAACACGTGAAGGAAGGAAAAACAAGGAATTTTTGGATGGACTAGGGATTGTGGTACTTTGGTAGTCGGTCTTATGTGCCTAAGTCATCTAACCTCGGGAAGGAAGTTTTGAGAAATTATCACAATTCACTTTGGGATAGACACCTAGGGTAGAGAAGAACAATGACATTGTTGGAATGAGGTTACTATTGGGAACATATGAGACAAGATGCTGAATAGTACATTCAAACTTGTCTTGTGTGCCAACAAGACAAGCAAGACACAAAAATGAAATTTGGTCCACTCCAACCTTTACTAGTTCCAAAGAGATCTTTGTTGAGCATCTCCATGGACTTCATCACTTAACTTCTAGTTTCACAAGGTTATAATGGAATATTGGTTGTGGTTGACCGAATTTCTAAGTATGTGATCTTCGTCCTAATGAATGTGCATTGCGAGGTTGAAGAAGTTGCAAATTTGTTTTTCAGATATGTTGTGAAGTTGGCGGGTTTCCCATTGAACATTGTGTCAGGAAGGGACACAAGATTCACAAGGCGGTTTTGGAAAAAATTATTCAAACTTGTTGGAACCAAGTTGTTGATGAGTTCGAGATATCATCTACAAACTAATGGGTAGTCAAAGTGCATCAACAATCTTTTGGAGGAGTACTTGAGGCATTTTGCTTGTGCAGACCAGTCAAACTAGACTAAGTTATTGGACTTAGTGTAGTTTAGCTACAACATGAAAAACTAGAGATTAGCTACAAAGTATAGATCATTTGAGTTGGCCATTGGGAAAAACCAATGGAACCTCTCATAATGTTCAAAGTCTTTGGGAGCAACCTATTAGCCTTAGAGTTCCTTAAAGGATGGCCAGACAGAGTGGAAAGGGTGCACATTCAGTTGACATAGTAGGCCAAGAAGATGAAGCATTGAGCAGATTAAGGAAGAAGAGAAGTGGAGTTTCATGTTGGTGACAAGGTCTTACTTAGGTAGAGAACAACTCAAGCTTCCAATGAGCATGGTAGGTGCATTGCTATATTAGTGTGAAGGGTCATTTGAAGTGCTTGAGAAGTTAGGGAATGTGGCATACAAGTTGAAATTGGTGGATCATTTGATAACTTATCATCCAGTTTCCCATGTTATTTAGTTGAAACCTTGTAGGATTGATGAGGATGATCCTAATATAATAAACCCATCTAGAATGCCTACGATGGTCTCAAATAAGAAAACAAATGAAGTGTAGAATGTATTAGCCCATTGGACTATCAAGCTTTGCAAAATGAGGTAGTGGGAGTACTTCTTAAGGTGGAAGAATATGCTCGAGGAGGAAAACAATTGGGAAAGAAAGGAATCATTGTGGCAATACAAAGACAAGAGATAGGTGTTCGAGGAGAGAAATCTTGATGCACTTAGATGGACATTGATTGGGAATTGTTAGGATGATAATAGTTTGAGTGGGGGAGGATGTATCGACCTTGAATTTGAAGGGCACTAGGCACCTTTGCCCAATCGCTTAGGTTGGCATGATAGGTTGTGATAGCAGGTGACAAATCAACTAGTTAAGCATGTCCAACAATTAGATGTCTCGACATAAACATTTAACTTGGTAAGTATTGCCTTTACAAAGGAGTTTGGAACAACTTGGGTGGTTGGCTCATTTAAGGAGAACATGGTCCTAAGGAGTGCATGTTTCTTGCTTCATGGAGGTGATTGCAATATCAAGTTTCCTTGGGATGGATAGTTCCAAGTTTGGGTTTGCTAGGCATTGGGTGTGGTGGAAGGTACCCCATTTTGGGGAAAACCCCAAGTTTGAGGTAAAACAATGAAGGCATCCTCCAATATAAAAAGAGAATGAAGGCACATTATAGGCCATTGAAGAGAGGCAACAATAGTTCTAATTTGAAGAGGTTGTAAAGTTTAGGGTTTGGCAAGAGAATGAGACTTGGATAGTGTCAACCTAGTTTGTTGAAGAATGGAACTTGCAGGAGGCAGGCCCACAAGTGCTTCAGGGGTTATTTGGTAGATAGAGTGGCACTAAGGCAAGTGCGCCTTAGGCTATTTGTGCATCTATAAAATGAGTTGTAGGTAATGGTTGAACTCCCCTTTTTGTACACTATTCTATCTTTTTTCATTAATATTTAAGACGTAGGTACCCATCTTGGGTGAAACCATCACTTGTGTTCTATCATGGTTTGTTTATGCATGAGATATTTGTTATTTACTTGATGCTATATGTGAAAATGGCTAAGTGTTGATTATGTTAGCTTAGTTGTAAAACTACTAATGTGACCTAGGTAGGGTTGGGTTCTTGTTGAGAAGGTGTAGTCTGGTTGCTTTCGATCCAGGGTGACTTTATCACTGAAATGAATTAAGTATTGTTGCATGATCTCAGTGATGCCAAAATGAAAAATAACAGGCTTAGACTTCTTTGGATCCTATGCTCAAGCTTCCTACATTGCTATTCTCGTGACATCCATCTCATCAACTAGGAATAATCATGATTTCATTGCCATGTATTATCCCCTCCTTATCAGTTCAATGGGTTTTATGATATGCTTGATCACAACATTGTTTGCTCCGACCTTCTTTGAGATTAGGGTTGTTAAGGAAACTGAACCTATTTTGAAGACACAACTGATAATCTCTATTGTGCTTATGATGGTTGGGATTGTTATTATGAGCTTTATTGAATTACTGTAAACCTTCTACATCTACAATTTTGGTTATGTGAAAGTAGTGCGGAGCTGGTAGGAATTCAAAGTTCTATAATCTATTATGGATTTTTTTGTTTACATTCTTCCGTGGACTTCTTTCAACAGTTTTTTTAGGGTCTATATTTAGTTTATTTGCAATATAGATGCATCTGCTTTTTTTTTTTTTTGTTGGACTATAGATTGAACTTGTGATTGATTACACTAGTGAGTATTACACAAGAAATTTCTATAGGTGACTTTGATGGCTTATCACGATTTGACAAATTAAAATCCTTACAAGAAGACTAAAATTTTGAGAGGTCAACTACTAAGTTATTATGCATGTATTGCAGTCCTGTTCAAGAAGCGACCTAGTGTTGCAAAACTGAAGTTGCAACAAATGTCATATTTGGGTTGGTTTTAGGATACAAATATGTAATTATTCCTATATTTGGCATTACAATTTTCATGTTTGTGAGTTTCAATATGCCTACAACATATGGATTTCTAGTGGTTGGGTTGGGGATACTCACTACCATTGCAACGATGCTTGCTAGTATTACTAAGATGGTTGTAAATAATTTTTGTTGTTTAAATTCTAAAAACTGGATGCCCTCACAAGTTATACATACTTAGTAGCATAAGAATATAGCTTGATCAATATACTAATGTTTTCCCTTTAACTTGTAGCCTTTCCTTGGCCAAGGGAAACTTTATTTTCACACACTATGGTGAATAGGTATAAGACATGGACAATGGATATTTATTTCCAAACACTACAATGAATAGGTATAGGATTATGGTGTGGATCATGGTATCATGTATTCTTATCACTTTTTTTGAATAGGGTAAAAAACATTTTGATACACATGGTCATCCACGACCATCTTAGAAAAAGGGTCACGATTTTGACAATTTTTGGGTCTAGACCTTTCAACACATTTTTAGGGTTTTTCCATGTGTTTTTCACCCCAAATATTTATTAGCCTAAGGGAGTCAACTTAGTATTTAATTTTCTTTCCAATGAGCTAAGGAAAACCTAAAATGGATAAACGAGTGAAAAGCTACAATCTTGATAAGGCTCCCCTTCTTAACTTAGTTTCATCCAACTTAGCATTCCCTCTTAGCCCTAATTTTGTGTTAGGGTCAGAATTCTTGTATATTAGGTTTTGCCTCTTAATATTTTGTTGGAATTTATGAAATATAGTTTTAGCATTTTGTTCTGAGAATTTTGTGAATAAGCATAACTAACATATCTCTTCTTAGAAATAAACTACCTCAATTCTAGGCATATTAGTGTTTTCACCATTTTATTCATTAATAAAGTTTAGGTTTTAATATATTATTGTACTCTTTGCAATATCATTATTTTATTTTGCATGTTATTGCTATCTTCATTTTAATCTCAACATAATCTAAAATCACATTTATAAGTTTAAGAACTTTTTATCCAATTTTGAAAATAGTTTGAGGGGTTCAATTATGGTGAATAGTGCTATGCTAAATGTAAATCACATTTATAAGTTTAAGAACTTTTTATCCAATTTTGAAAATAGTTTGAGGGGTTCAATTATGGTGAATAGTGCTATGCTAAATGTTTAGATTATACTATGTTGTTTTTTTTCTTTTCACTTTGTTGTTTTTATGTCGAAGGCGTTCTTAAAGGGAGGTTCTTCTCGAATTTTTTTCGTTTGTTTGGCATCCTTAATCAATCAAACATAGACATGTGTATGGCATCTACGAGTTATCTTTATCAAACATGTTCTTTCTCCTGAGCCCTAGCGTATGCGGTAACCTGCACGAAGCGGGAAAATCAAAGCAGGGCTTGAAGAACAAGTTTTTTCCTTTCCCTCAATAAAATACAGTAGGATATATCCGCTAAGCCCTTAAATCCATTTTCCAATCCCGTCCCTATTGCATATCCAAATATAGCTCCTCTGCTAGCTATCTATATCAACGTTAGGATAAAGTTTCTTTATCCATCTAAGGCCACAATTATTACCGTGTCGCTGCATCCCCGAACAATGGTCAATTTGTTCAAAATAGTTTTGTTACCGCGTCGCTGTATCCATGAAGAATGGTCAATTTGCATCCATGAACAATGGTCAATTTGTTAAAAACAGATTGCATAAATTCTTCTTGGCAGTATGCCATCCAACGAGCCACTAATTTTGGGCAGGTTGGTATAGTTATATGCTATAATTAACATCATATATAATTTTTAGAATATGTAAAGTTATAATCCTCATTGTCCTAGAATTTTAAGTAACATATCTACTCTATTTATTGATTTAAAACTAAAATCGTGTATGAATTAATATTTATATTTATATTTAACATGAGTTAATTGTATATAATTTTTTATTAAAGTATTTAAAATAATATTTAAATTAATTTTACAATGAAATGAATTTAATTTTTTTAAATAATTAAAAAATATACTATTTTATATTAAATTAAATACTTTGATATTATTAATTGAAAAAGAAAATCTAAATTAAAATTAATAATAAAATATCTACTTAAGAGAATAATAAAAAATGTTACAATCACTAACATGTAAATTAATGATGACAAAGATAGTTAACATTCATTGAGATTAAATTAGGTTTATATGTCAAAAAATATAAGGAAGAAGGAATTACTTAGTTTGCTTTAGAATTTCATTTCTATAATCCAAAAGTTTTCATATAACCCTTCCTAAATCACCATAATTTTGATGAGTTAAAAGATTATGAAGGTTTTTGAAATTGTGATTTAATATGTGTACCCATGGCATTATAAGAAAACATATTTTTCATCTTCAACCCTACTAGTATCACAAAGATGACAAAATCTTCCTTTCAACCCACAACAACATTTTAGGAATTGTACATGGCTCTATTTCACTATGGAATTGTACATAAGCATAATTATTTTAATACAATTAGTTTATTTTTTTCTTTTACTAGATTCATTTTTTTCCCTAAATTGAATCAATTATCAATAACACAATTCAATAGTTTGTATTAATAAACATTCTACCAATTTTGTATAAATAACACAATATATTAGTTTGTATTCTACTAGTACTGCTAACATATAAAGCATAAGCATAAGAACTAGCTTATATGGCTCTCCATTAGTGTGTTGTCTTGGCTTTATTTACTCAACTCAATGTCACAATGGATAATAGAACAAGGCTACTAGGTAGCATATACCTGTCGAATATAATAATGAAAGTATTGTTTAAGGAGATAGGGAGAGAAGGAGTAGGCATGAAATGATTAGATGACAGAAATATTTATTACAATAACATTGGGGGAAGTGAAGGCTGGAATAAGACTTCAAAGTTTTTGGCCAATAAAATATCAGATAAATAAGATTTAAAATTTAAAATTAATCATTATTTTTTAAAACTTTAGATAAATGGGTGTATATTTTATGCTCAACCATGAACTAATAGAAAGTCAAACCTAACTCAACACTATATACCATGCCTATCGACAGGTATAATAAGAGTGAATTGTGTACCAAATAACTATTAGAAGATGTACAACATTACCACCACAAATTTTATATTTGATTTACCACATAGTTTAAGTTTTCAATAGAGACTCTCACACCACTAGATGCAAAGTACACCACATGATATATTATTTGAAGGCATTGTGATTCTACAATTC
Organism: Picea mariana; assembly: GCA_032191745.1. Classification (NCBI taxonomy): domain Eukaryota; kingdom Viridiplantae; phylum Streptophyta; class Pinopsida; order Pinales; family Pinaceae; genus Picea; species Picea mariana. The sequence goes on along the minus strand of JASDQU010440303.1, from coordinate 13,867 downwards.
TTATTGCTATTTTTTTTTAATTGTAAATGGATATTTATAAAGCATCCCACATCTATCATAAGCATCCCATTCATTGGACTAATAAAAAATCTATGCAAAGGAAAGGTGAGTGAATGTTTAACAAGTCACATTATGGGATTATGAAGAGTTCAAGATTTACATGTTTTTTAGGATGTTGGTATGGTACCTTTGTTCAACATTTCCTACACAAAAAAATTCTTTATTGTCTATTACAATTGGTAAAATTCATGCATTTTTCAACATAGCCTTGCTTTGTGTGATCAATTCCCTCCCTCAATGTTTAACATTTCATATAGATTTGTCTTTTTTCTTATGGTTTTTGTTATTTCATGCATTTTATAGCATGTTTCAAGTTGTTTTTAGGGTTCGCCCCCTCTTGATGTATGCCCCCCTCCCCTTTTACAACAAGTTTAAACTTGACCTTACCCAATTTTGGTTCTATAGGTTATAGGTTAAGTAGCATAATAATTGTCCACATAAACAAGAAATATTATTGGAGTAGTAATAGTGTTAGGAAAAATATTTATGTGAGAGACAATCAAGAGTTTCCATTTTAGATTTCAACTCTACCATTTATGCATAGAGACAAAACAATTTATTTCCCTAATTCATGAAAACCGAAGAAAAACAATTCCTCTTCCATCAAGTAGCTATTCCTCAAGACATGAGAAAATTAAGGTGCACTCTAAGCTCACTATGAGGGAGATGTGTAGTGTCCTTTCTTAACACAACACATGACACAAGTCCACCCAATATAATCTTAAAAAAATACCAGGTATGGATGAGATGTGTAATATCTATGGTTATAAATCAAAATATCTAAAAACATATATAATTTGTAATTTAAAAAAATAAGAAAAGAATACCAAGCATAGATCCATCTTAACTCCTTATTTTTTGACTTAAAATATATGCATATTAAGTTTTTTAATCCCTCTCTATACTTAATAAATTTGGAGAAGATGAATCTACATTGGTATAGGATAAAGTATCAATTATGTGACAAAGATAAATAGAGCAACATAAAATAAAAGATGATTGTAATCTTTTATCATAAATTTGATGGATTTTCACGTCCGATTTCCTTTTAACGTGATGTTTTTTGTTTTCATAGCAAAGAAAAACTTACTTGGTCTTTATGTTAGATTTTCAATTTGTTTTATGCATGAAACCATATATTGTTTTTTTTTTTTTTCCTTCTCCATAAATAAATGTAAAGTAATAATGATTTGGGCATAGTGATTATG